>JANHOG010000219.1:0-21302 GCA_027627325.1 Phlebia brevispora
CTGCAGACCGCGTGCCCGGCTCCGAGGGGATCGCGCGAGCGATATGCACGGGCTTCGAGCGGCGGTTCGAGGAGTATGTGCGTGCTGCTGAGAAGGTTCTGTCGGACTCGAAGAGCGAGTAGCCTGATCGTGAAACACCGTCCTCGTCGTACGCACGTACTACATGATCCTGCGTATTTCTGGTTTTCTCCACCGTCTTGTCACCATTTCTACCGACCGAGTCCGTACTGCATGATTCTGCTTATTTCTGGCTTCTTCACGGTCTTGCCACCATTCCTACTACCAAGCGAGTCCGTACCGCACACATTCGTACTATACAACCCCACTTCACATAGCATTTATGATTTTATTTGTCAAGTTGTACGCCTATTGCAGCCCGCGTGCGCATACAGTATGAGCGGCGGCAAAACATGATCGAGCGTCCGCGTCACCCGCAAAGTTGCTGCACTTGATCATGACGGCCATGGAATGCGAAAGACTCAAGACGCGGCGGCGTTGCAAAGCTTCGAAGCTTCGTCGAAGCTTCGTCGAAACTCGACGGTCGTGACTACACCCCCCCGGCCTGGTCCCAAAACGTACAAGGATGCACGCTCTTCCTCTACCTTTAGCCACGGGCCTGCGAGAACCCACGCCCCCGCAGGAGCAGCCTGAGGATATAGTACGTTTGCCCGGAGGTTGAACGTTAAACTGTGCAGCTCAGGCTCGGCGGGGAAGCTTCGAAGTCTCTGGGACTCGGATGTCTCTAGGCAGAGCCGTCTGCTGGCACGGCGTCGCGAGGTTGCCGGTGGGAGTTTTTGGTCTGCTGTTTGCTGCTGAAGGCTTTTTTGAAGATCAGACTTGCGGATTTGGTCGCGTCTTCGTCGTGCGCTCCACTCGCGGGGGTAATTCCGAATCCGCAGAGTCTTGGCTTCAGATTCATTTCTTATGTTTGCGTCCTTCGCGGAATCATACATGACTGAAAACCCTGAACGTAGGATGTGCTGCGATGTCGAAAACAAAAACTGTGTATTTTAGAGTGCTATGTTTCTGCGTTTTTGCGAAAATTATATTAATCAGTATAAGTAGTACCTGCTTTCGGAGTAATACATGATCGGATACGATATAAAAATGAATTATCGCCGCAATTTTCCACATTCTCGTGACGACGTCGCCGGCGCAGGATCTTTCTGACATGTCCACAGACTGCTGTACTTCTGAATTTGTGATGAGTTATACCCGAGTCCCAATATATCCCATTTTTGCAGTGGAAGAGTCGACTTGCCGCCGCGGCTTTCTGCCCGCGGACGATTCGGACACTTACTCTTTCCGCTTGCACACTAACCACCACTCACTTTGTTGGGTGCTTCTGCGATTCTCGTACATATCGCATAAGTTACACGTCATTTGCACTTACAGTCATTCGTTACGATTTTAGTAACGCAAATAATCCCCATCGTTCCCTCCGATACATCATTACTACGGATATAATCCAGAAAATCATTATACATCGTAATCGCCAGGTTTGTCTGTTTTTCTTCGGTTCTACCCTCTGCAATAATTTCAGGATACTGATGCTGCATATATAATTATTAGCATGACCGGCAACTCCCAGAATCGATTTCCAGAACGGACTCGACACCAGAAACAGCCGTTGCCACCGCCCAAAGTGTATTTGCAAGAAACCTGCATGAAACACGACTTTATCCGAAGGAAAGACAAGACCGGTGTGTATGAACGGCCAGAACGGTTGCGGGCCGCAGCTCTCGGAATTTCCGCTGCGTACGCTCGCTTGGAATCCGCTTTTTCTCGAAGTCTGCCTTCTTACAAAGGACAGCCTTTCGAGATTATCAAGAGCGCTGCCTCGGTCGGATTTGACCACCTTGCGGTCAAATACGTGCACGGGGCAGACGACGGAGCGTATCTGAGCAATCTGTCGCGCTGGGCTCGAGAGAGCAGGGACAGAATTGCGAAAGGTGCTCTGGAAATCCCCGAGGCCCTCAAAGACCTGGAGGACGACTTATACCGTACGTTTTTGGCCTTTGGACATTCTTTCTTTGCTGATTAGCGATAGTATGCCCTGAGTCTGTGACGGCCTTTCAGGGCGGCCTCGGGACTGTGTGCGAGGCGATTGACGGAGTGGTGGCTGCGTCAGATTCCGCTTCTGCTAGCCGACGCGCATTCGTAGTTATCCGCCCGCCTGGCCACCATTGCGGGGAGGTATGACGCGCACCTTCTGTATTTCTTCGAATTTCTACTGACACCACAGGTAGGACTCACCGTGCGGTTTTTGCTTCGTCAACGGAGTCGCTGTTGGCGCGGCCCATGGTACGTGTTTTCGAGCGAGGATGAGGTGCGCGCGCTGACGATTGTGTAGCGTACATCGACCACAATATTTCTCGTGTGGTTATCTTCGATATTGATTTGCATCACGGTCAGTCCAGTCCGCATATACTCGATCATGGCGCTAAACCGCGTGCAGGGAACGGCACGCAAGAAATAGCCACTCAGATCAACTCAGAGACGTATAGGGACCGCTTCGAGCGGAACGGTCTCCGTATGTTTTACGGGAGCATTCACGACATTTCCTCGTATCCTTGCGAGGTTAGTCCGACGTCCATTCGATATATATGTAATACAGAATTTTGATGGATTGTCTGCATTCCAGGAAGGTAAGGAGGAACTCGTCTCGGACGCTTCGAAATCGCTTAGCGGTGAAGAAGGCCAATGGCTCGAGAACATCCATCTCCAGACCCTCACCACGGAAAGTGATTTCTGGCACTACTACGACACGAAATACAGCAAGATATTCGCCAAAGCCGAGGAGTTCGTGTCTAAGACAGGTGGCTCAGATGACGGTGATATCATCGTTCTTATGAGGTATGTTCGGATAGCACGGCGCTTTGATGTCTCACCGATATGCTCCAAATGATATCTTAGCTGCGGCTTTGACGCTTCAGAACACGAATCTCCAGCCATGAACAGGCACGGACGTAAGGTCCCCACGTCCTTCTACCACCGCTTTACCCGCGACGTATGCAGATTTGCCGAGAAGCATGCACTGGGTCGCGTAGTTAGTGTTATGGAAGGCGGATACGAGGATCGTGCTATCGTCAGTGGGGCAATGGCGCACGTCTGCGGCCTAGTCGACCCTGGAGAGGAAGGGTTGGTTGATCCGCAGTGGTGGAGTTTGCCCAATCTCCTGCAGGTAAATTTGAGTTTGCACGGGACGGCCTGAGATGCTCACGTCTTGTGTCTTAGCTGGAGAAACAGACGAAGAAGCGAAAGGGACGAAAGTCGCTAAATCCGTTCCTAGACCAGTGGCTGCAGCGCTCGCTCGAAATCCGCCCTCTGCTGATCGGCTATCCAGAGACTTCCCACGAGGTTGCCATTCCACAGTGGAAACCGTCTAAACCTGTGTCTGCACCAGTTACAGGCGCTTCTCCGCCACGGAAGCGCGGTCGGCCTCGTAAAGTTGCGAGTACCGGTGCGGTGTCGCCTTCACCCGCTCCTGCGGATGCTGCCCTTTCTAGTTCGAGTTCGAAAGGTAGGAAGAGACTCCGGAGCGAGCACGTAGATCAACCAAACAAACAGGCCCGTGGCGATGATTACATACCATTACTAGTCTCGACGTCCCAACCACCATCCGGGCCCTCTCACGATATCTCTCGCGCAACTACGCGCTATAAGCCCATTTATTCGGACGGTTTTCTACCTGCACCCGTGAATGATGCCGGTGTCTTTGCATTCCAGCATGCGTACGGCCACGTTTCTGGCAGTCTCACTGTAGATCCTGGTATGTTGCAATGGGGCATCCCTGGTTGGCCGATACATTCCCACACCTCACATCCGCTTCCACCTTCCGTGGCCGGGAAAGGACCGAATCAGCACAGATACACGCCTATTGCGCCTGCACAGCTTCCCACCCCTTCCTCAAGCTCAGATGTGGAGATGCAGGACGACTCAACTCCCTCGCCAGTCAAACTCGTAGATCTAAGCCGGCATTGGCCCAAAGGTCTGATAAGTCCAGGCGCGCTCTCTGCAGCGTCGGGGACTGCTTACAAGTGCCACACTCATTACGAGCCACTGGTCCATGGTTGGGGTGTGCGGAGCGTCAAGAACGGGATGGATCAGCATTACTGCTACGTTCCCAACGCCTACAAGAACGCGCTGCGGTATCTGAACTACCGCGTCGCTCAGCTTGCGTGCGCTGTCGACACGCCGTTCCATCTTCCGCGGGCCTCGTCAGCTCAGCAGAAAGAGAGGCTGCGGAGCTTGCGGGATATTATTCAGAGAGCGCTGTTGTACCATCACTCGGTGCGAGAGGCGGTGTTCAGCGAGATCCGCGAGAGGTGGTATGGCGGTCGCACTCCAGCCACGGCGAAGCCTAGCGAGGATTGGGCCATTCGTCTTCCTACTCTAGACACGTGGCTGCTCCATGAGTATGTCATTGGCGTGACGGGTAGGGATCAGTTCGATAGCAGAAGATTAGAGGCCGCGCTGAGGAAGTATGATCCCCGCCTCCTTGGTATGTCGTCGCCTCACTGAAGTATGCTTGATCACTTACCATCCTTACCAGCCTGGACACAATGGGCTAATACGAGCGAACGCAAGAAGAGATACGGCTTCAACTATCCTCCTTCTGAGAAGGATGAGGCAATGAACGAAGAGGCCGGGATCTCGTATGGCCCAGTTGTCGAAGGTATTCCTACAAAGCCAGATTGGTTGAAGGTATCGGTGGAGAAAGAGATTAAGGCGATTCGGGAGGATCCGTCAGCTTCGGTATGTCGCAGAATTACCGGCTAAGTTCTGTGCTCACCTAAGTTTGCAGCCTCTGTACGATTATATTCCGTGGAGCGTTGCAGACCCGTCTCAATCGGCGGCTGCCCTCCCATCCAGTGTCGTGAGCAACACGAAAGCAGCATCATAGGACATTGCATAATCATCATCTCATTCGTTTGTTCCTGCAGTAATCATCAAGCATAGCATATGACTTTTAGCATTCTCGCTCACGTTCAATTCATCGCAACATGCATAATATCATTCAAGTAGCCGACATATCATACTATAATATTACTTATAACTATCAGCAAGGTACTGTTTCCACATGAGCTGTAAGTGTGATTCGCCGCGCGCTTTGGAGTGAGTCGGGATGCCGAGGACAGTCTGTCCCAAACCTACAGTTTCCATTTCTCGCACTTGATACCACTGATTAAATGTTCATTTCCAGACCGCTTCAGTAGTCTAGTAGCTTTGAGACTTAATCGTTTCTGTGCCTGCCAGCCGCGGGCTCCGATTGTTCAGGGGACGCTCAGGATTGAGAGGAGCCAGCATCTAGGTACCGTTCCGCTGAGCTGGCTGCCCTGACCTATGCCACCAAACGTTTCAGATCTCTTCGGCCAACTTCCACGCGGTCAATTGAAGTGTCGAGTGAGGTATTTTAAGGACTCGCTACCGCGCATGCTCTGAGCGTGATATACCACGCACTGTGCGCACTGCGCACGCTGCACTGACACATGTCTAGCCGACTCTAGCGAGTTGGATCATGCAGCATATTCGTGTCGTTAGTGCTCCAACCTCGATTTACGCCCTATAACCTGGAACAAATGAAGAATATGCCCCAATAGAGACACATAACGGATTTTTGTGACTGTCGAACGGTGCATTAACATAATATTCAGAAATATTCCCACCTTTTGAGGAGAAGAGGACGCTTTGTGGCGGCCACGTGGACGAGAGGGGCGTTCCGCAAGCGCGCAAGAGCGCGTTTTCCGAGTCCTGCCTCGGACGATCATCCCACCCCTCCACCTGCTATCAAGTACTCGTAATACCAGTGGGAAAGTACCATATTATACCCCAGACTTGTTAATATTTCTTTCAAGCTCCACTCCTCTTTCATTTAGTTGCTATTCGTTGGGCTAAACTATTCAAAAGTGCCAGTGAGGCATTTATTCCGCTCCTCTATTGGTTAGTCTCTCGGCGGATCGACAAACCACGAATCACACCGTCCTGGATCGCAATATCAAATTTTGGGACATACGCAGCAAGAGTTACGCTCAGATCCAAACACAGGATCCGAGTCTTACGGATGCTTGGGGAGGTTTCGCGATGCGGATTGAAAGGTGCATGCGCGGCCAAAACTCATAGCAGTGGGCTACAGCTGGGGAAGTTCCCAAGTACGTGAGTGCACCGCTTCTCCCCGTCTGATGTCATGAAACAGAGCACACTTTCAGGTAGTCGGTACAGGTCAGCTCGGCGCGGGACCCAGTACCTCCAAACGCTAGACCCAGCAAAGCTCCAAAGCTCTGACCGTATCCAGCTAGGGAGGCGTTCGTTCGTGCGTGTAAACTGCGCCAACTCGGAAGACACCACGCCACCGTATAACGTCTGCTTGAATGGTGTCACACGCCGCATCAAGAACCTGGAAGGCTACCTGTACCTGCGCGCCCCGCCCAATAGCTCCCTTCATGCCGACTACGATGTCGCGGCGTCCAAAATTCCATCCCGTGTCTCTTCCACGGCCAGCTCGGGCGGAAGAGCTGTAAGAAAACACTTCCAGCCCTTAACGGTGCTGACGACGAGATACACGCAAATTGGGGCAGAACCATATACATCACGCCAGCTGACCGTTGAGTCTGAGTCGGTGGCCGTGCTTCGACTGCGCTTGAAGTAGGACCTGCAACTGCAACTTGGACATATGTGAGTATGTTGTGGTGTAGGGTCCCATATTATGTCAGAGACGTACTGATAAGCAGCGCACTGTCGAGCCTCTTGGCACCGACATACTATAGCGATCTTTCACTGTGGGAACTTTCCATTCTATTGTCCTTTGGCAGTGCTTACCGGCGTGAGGTAGTAGTACTCAATAGCGTGCTTTGTGCGAACCTGTGCAAACGCAGCAGTCAGCGTCCCTTCATGACGTCTCACAAGGATCTGCCCCGGTTGTTAGGGCACCCAGAACTGTACCACATATCATATTCAAGTTGCCTCGCAATATCCACAAAGGGTAGCGCGCCCAGCCATTCGCCAACGAAATGCAAATACATGGGCGCAGCTGCGTGCAGATCGCCAATGGTAGCTTATATCCGGCTACAAATTACAACTGTCGTAACCAAGTATCACTAAGTATGCCAAGCGCGAGAGAAGAGCAAGATACAGTGGCTCTGAGGGGATGCGAGATACTGGGTCCTCGGCCCTCCACCATACAATAAACCAACTTTGGTAACGAAAGCCCTGAATATATGAGGGAGGATAAACAGGGTATTAGAGGACCTCAGACGTCAGGGTATGTGAGGGAATGGGATATCTTGGAACCTTGTAAACGAACAACTGAAGAATAAAGTGCAAGCTTAGATGAAATCAGGAACTCAGATGTCGGGATAAGGGGGCCTATCCGACGTAGTGTCTGGCACGGTCAGTTTGAGCAGAGATATTTGCAGAGGAACCCTCGAGATGTCGCTGGATGGCCAAAGCATGAGTTGAGAGCGAGGCAGGCCCATTAAATAGGCGCAGCATCATATGGCGAAAGGGCGGTTAAGCGACTAACTGAGGAGGTGAGTAATGAGGACACTGATTATCGTGGAATGTTTACCTGCCGCGACAGTAAGCCGAGCTAGAGAAAAGAATATAACTACTGTATCGTCGGGAAGACGCATGGTCCACGCACCATAGGCAGTTGGACGTGCCTGGCCTTGTCTATTTCGTCTGGATTAGGACATCGACTGTGCATCTTCTGGAAATCAGCGCAAAAAGCTGCTTCGCGGCGTGCGCGCATCTCCTTCCTGTTGGTGGTATCACAAGTGGTCCATTTCAGATAGGGGTACTGACCTACTCTAAGTCCAGCATAAAAGTCTTGGGTGTATACTGTCGTGTATTAAGTGTGCCTATTTGCGAATAAGTTCTGTATACAGGTCAAGCTAGGGCAGGTGGACTCACTTAGAACCTGCATGAGACACTGAATGTTGGGTACCATGGCGTTAACAAGAGAACGGGAATGACAGAAGCACTGAGACATAAGTACCTCAATCATCGACCCGTTTCCTGCATTGAAAGTGAGCTGATAGTCTTCAGATGACGATATAGAAACCTGAGTGATCGAATTCGACCTCATTAACAGACTATCAATCAACAGCAAAGTGGAGTAGCTTACGACGAGACGATCATCAGACACTGGCATGTTCTCATCCATCGGTAGAGGAGAGGAACAACGCGGCACGTCAAAAAGGAACTGCGTCTGACGAGGAGTGCAGGATCGGTTGTTCGCTGATGCCAGAGCCTGCCGCGGTGAAAAGGGAATCTGAACGAAGTCTAAGATTATGTCAGATAATGTCACGCATGTTCCTATGTAAGAAGAGAAAACTCTCACTTGAGTTACTCAATGTCCTCAACTGTGATCGCCTGCTACACCAGTAATATGGTAAATCTGCCAGCAGATAAATTCAGCAATGGCCCAATCATCGGTAGGAGAGAGGAGATGACTACCGAGTATCGTTCCTGAGTGGCAGGTGTCCCAGAAGGTCTGCAGGAAACGAGCCAGTCGTTGGTATTGGTTTGACAGATTAGTGATAGGGTAGTACTAACGTAAAGATGAACACCGCGAGGAAGCGCATCGACCAACAGCTGTTTGAGTGTCTAGTGGATGCCATCAGTTGTTGTATTGACTTCGTGGCTCAGTGGCAGACAAACTTACGTTGTCCACCAAGATACCCTGAAGTTTCTTCTGGTCTGAGTGGTCGGGTGATAGCGTCCACGGGTTTAGTACGCTGCCATCCTCTGCGACGGGTTCGCCGTAACGGGGATCAATGAGTATAGCTTGAAGGACAATGTCAGCTTACGGAATGGAAAGAAGCTGTGGGCTACCTTCGTCTCGACCATCCAGCTCGTTGCTTCCAGCTCTGGCTTCAAGCTGATAACCGTGTCCAGCGACTAGTATAGCGGTGAGTATTAAACAAGAAAGCCAGAAAGAGTAACGACACCGACAATAAAATATTCGCCGCTGCCCAGGCTTGGCGTCGAGGAGCAGCCACACAATTGCGCGCCTCTGGAAAACGATCATCAGGGTCCGTGTTGCTGGAAAGAAGCTGATTTCCTTACAATATACATGCATTTAGGCCCGGCAGGCACCATCCTATCTTCATCCGTGATGACGATGACGTTTTCAGGAGTGTATAATTGAACGTCGATGAGATACTTTTCGAACTTCCTGACCTCGTCATAAACGCCGTAGAGACGAGGGACCTGGTCGTTCGGCGAGTTTGCATACTCGAGACCGATGAGGAGAGCCTTATCGCGACGTCTGTCGTGAATGGGAGGTCGAGATAATATAGCGGGCATTTCGTCGAGTGGCGGTAGGAAGTTCACGACAGTCCTACTTATTCTGCTCCATGAAGGCACTGTACAGGCTGTACGATTGATAGTCGAGGTATTGCGGACGACAATTGTCGGAGAAGGAATAAATCATTTATTTCTCGCGGCGCAACCAAGGTCGGGGTCGCAACATGCACCCTGTTCGACCCATTTCGATCACAGCTTTCGCTTGTCTTCAGTGTAAAATGTATGTGAAAGCGATAAACTGAGCAGGAACGTACCAACTGAACTCCGCTCTGCGTGCCGAGCCGTGGGTGGCTGAAGGGGGGGGGATCGTAAACGATGAAGTGAAAGTCCGCGCCAGCACATTGGGCTAGTACAGCCCCTGGCTGTAAAAGGGAAGATTAAGTCCTATGCTGGGTGACATTGGATCATGAAGAGAAAGTACAGCTCCTCCAGAGGGGGGTCTCAGTTGACGACAGGACAGCTGCTGGGGGGACGGCCAGAGCACAATGGCGATGAGGGGGAACCAGCGCACGATGGAGAAGGGTGATTAGACACGAGGTGGGAACATTAGCTTACTACCCAATTGCGTTGCACAACTCTCAGGGAGAACGCCGGCTCATATCATGATTCTTCTGAGTAAAGCTGGTCAAATCGCTCCGAGCTTGCCAAAACTGATCGGGACGTACTCAAAATACCGGATAGTATTGTACAGCAGTGCATGTCTGACGTATTTACTGGTTTGAAGTCTCAAGGTATCGGGAAACCGATTTCACAAACACCATTGTTCTTACCAACGGATTGACCTTCAAAGCAATGTCTGTTCCCATCGCTGACAGGGAAATCAGCTGGATGAACGGCGCGGTTGGTTTCGCAATAACGTTTCAGTGCCTGCTATAAACACCCAATCACCGTCCAATAACCAGGCGTACTCACAGAACAACGGCAGGAAAGAAGAACGGTCCTTGCGAGTACTAGTCTTGGTGACTATTTGGAAAGTCATCATTGGCTAGGATTTCGAGTATCGTCCTCAACCAGTCGAGTGACAACTTGCATAGAATATTGTCAGATGAAGATCCCTTCAGTCTGGTTTCGGAGAAACACAAGAAGATGCAGCGTTGAGAACCAGGTGGATGCGATCTACTGAGACAAATGTCAAGCGAGTCGGTCGCCTCGATGTCGAGCGCTTCATACTACTACACTCTTAGTATGCCCGCGCCCCGGCCGAGCTGCGCGCTGGACTCCGACGCAAGTCCGTTCAATAACGACATGCAGTATCGCATACAATAACGTTGGTACCAAGCACCATGAACATGTATCAATGCATAAGAGGGTGTGTTGCCCACTAACATCTGCACTCTCAAATTAATAGATGTGCACTTTGATAGAGCTCGCATCGACATTTGAGGTAGTATGCCGAATTTAAGCGGAGAACACAGTATGTATCAGCGGGCATATTTCCTAAATGTGTCTTTGATCCGCCACGCCAGGCTATAACGCGCCGCGCCGAGTAAAATGCATGCCGATGAAATGGGAATTGCACCAGGCAGTCAAATATATCGACACACACAGGCTGTCCTATACACGAACACCGAGCTCTTCCTAGCGCCGCACCATACAGCACGTCTAGTAGGATGCGCAGTCAATCTATACAGACGAATGATCATGCGCAAGCTGCACACAGGCGTGATGAATACCTTCCATTACCACTTACCACCACCTGCTCTCCTGTGGAGCCGCATAGCCAATGCACAGCAATACTCACTCAAGCAACACCTGTGAAACGTGAAAGCCTTTTAGGATTCCTGCATTATACTATACATGCACAGTACACTACACAACACCTATCTGCCGAGAGGGTTAGATAGGGCGAAAACGTAGCAAGTGGTGACTCACCTCGCATCTCTTAATGATTGTGATCCTGGAAGTAGATGCCGTCTAGCCTGACCAGTTGCTGCAGATAGTCCCTGTAGTGGCCATTCACAGATCCCGCGTGGACGTTCACACGCTGCAGCGGATAGCCCAGAGCTGCGCGTTCCGCAACAACGGTGAGCAGGGTCTCATCACTTGCATCGTCCAGTAGTGTCAGGGTCTTCAGCTTCGGTAATATGACACTTGGTCCTGTTTCACCAGACCCTTGTTGTCCGCGCAATAAGGGCAAAAATCGCGCCGCATCAGAATGGATAATAGTAAATTCCTCAACCGTGGATATTGCCTCCAGGAAACCTGCGGAGGGCTGCGTCGTGCGCACGTTGAACAACCGGAGAGAGCGGAGCGCCGGATGCTTGATTCGCTGCGGAAAACCTTGAAAGAGCTGCATGAGCTCGCGGAACTCAGCCTCGTCGACATTCGCCAGGTAGAGCGTATGCAGCCCGGGCGCGACGAGGATGCTGCACATCCGTGATACGTTGTTGCCCGATATCTCGAGGTACCGTAGGGACGGGACGCACAGCGGCTCCGTGTGTATCGCCGCCTGCAGGTCCACGTACTGCCCTCGAAGCACGAGCTGCTTGAGATCAGGACACGCGGCGAGGATGGAGCGAAACTGATCGTAAGTGAGTTTTGTCTCGTTCCACATCCATCGCAGGTCCAAGCAGGTCAGACCGCACAACAACGTGGACGAGTCCCACGGTAATCCCACGCTGTAAAGGTATACGTGCGACAGCCTCGGCGCTCCTCTTCGGAACAAGTTGGGTACCACTACGGACTGGTCTCCTGGTGGACCCTTGCCAGTCAGAGACAATCGCAGCCTCCGTAGAATGGGCGCGTGTAGGTCGGAAAACAGCCTTCCCACATAGGCCAGTGAGAAGCAGTGGTGCGCAACAACCCCGATTCCTTCCCATCTCTCTACTTCCGGTAGTACCACATCCAACAGCTGGTCGAGAACTTCGGGATATGGAGTCGAGTCGATACAGCAGTCCAGCGTGATGTCCAATGGTGCAGAACCGGAACGCGCAATCGCTAGCTGGGACCAGTAGCGCGGCTGCCAAGGTGACAGATAGATGCGCGTCCACAGTGTCGGTGAGGAAATCACGAGGTTACGCCACCGGCGGGACACCGACGCGAGCACGATGGGCGCAGGGGCATCTTTTCGGTTTGCAAAGCTCATGTGTGCAAGCACATTATCCTCTGGTGTCGGCTGGCATGCGACATGCGTGAATATGAGCCGCAAAAGCTCGTCGGGCAACACATGGATAGGCGCGATGAGTGAGCTGAGCTCCGCACTCTTATCGCGTATTCGTGTGATGGACGCTTCTGCCAGCAGTACCTTCTGTATCATCTCGAGCGTAACTGGGTGCAGTTGGTGTGGCTGCTTCTTTGGATGGACATCTTTCGAGAGATGGTTGTGTGACGCGATCAAAGCGCTGACGGCCTCGTGCTAGGACCATGTCAGCCGTCGCAAGGGACACATAGGCACCACTGCGCACCTTATAGTTGGGGTCTGAACGAATCTGCTGGATGAGAGAACCCCTGTACGCCTGCAGCTCCACCGCCCTGCGTCCAAGTTCATTGATGACTTTCTTGATCTCTACCCTCTGCTTCGAGCGCATTTCTCGCTGAGGGGTTGCTATGTGAGCACTCAAACTGAGTCAACATATATGGAATGACCCACAGCGTGTGTGATGAAGAAAAAGATTATATGTGTTGACCGTTCTTCAACACTTTCGGTACGATATTAATTTGGCTAACCCGCGTGACTAGGCCGATAGGTATGCGGAAAATTGCGGACGTCGTGAAGGGCTGAGAACTAGTCGTCAAGGGTCATGAGATGGTCGCCAATAGAGAAGGTCAACAGTCTCTAGAGGAGGTCATGGAGGATAAAAATCAAGAGAGAGATTCCACTAGTTCTCCATCTTGTGGTGTTGAGGTGTTTCCGAACACTGCGACGGCGGGCCTTGTCTGGACCAAACTGGCCGAGATCGGCACTGGCTCGCGCAGATCGCTATCTGAGCGCTGTGCCTGGCTCACGAAGACGTCACTCAGACCAGTCGGTCACGGTCTTCGGCCGTATGTAGTCCCAGTCAGCACTAGTGCTCACTCGCTGCATTATTCACGGTAAGAAAAGAACAGAGGTAAAGCACCGTCCAGGGGGGGATAAAGAGGCGAGTAATGAGCCATTGCTACTTCCTGATGGTTGAAGTCATAACCGCGCATCTTTCCGTACAATGACGACAGCCACAATTTTCAATTTGTATCTACTTTCAGGAAACTGCATCCGCAAAAAAAAAAAACAGAGACGGCAGAGAATATTGACTACCAACGTCTATCAGAACTGTGGTCTGCTATGGGTATATAAGAAATCGGTGGCCTGGGTATTTAGGAGTAAGGTGTCAGAAAACACTGAAAGTAAAGCTACACTGTTGTCGTTGGTTAAGAAAGTTCCCTGACGCTTTGGTCCATAGAGAAAAGTCGAAGCAATCCTGCGAATACCACCGGATGAAGTCCCGCGAGACGTGGAAATATCTCCGGTTGCGCTAGCCACCCACTGCTGGATGGCCAATAGTACACGACGTACTCATCCGCCTATCCCAACACCCAATCACTTCCTGCTAGGCGTTCCTATGGATTTAATTTGATCTATCAACGAAGGCCTACGTTTCTTCACTAGGGACGACCTCGTTGGCTGGCAGGAAAGATCCGACTCTGTTCAGAAGACTGAACTGGGCGATACGATGTCTACCTACTTTACTTTGGGTCCGATCGGGCTCAGCCCTAGGGGATGCGACCTCCAACATCAAGGGATACCCCGAGCCTGGCGGACTCTGTGGGAATGGCAGCTTCATCTGTTCCCTTGCGCTGAGGTTTGCCGGCGGCACTGCGACCGAATAGTTCGGTATCGGATTCGTGTGTGAAGACGAGAGGTGCCTTTCACTCCCATAGCGCCTGGTGGGCATAGTGGAGGACGTAGCGAGCGACTGCTCAGAGGACGCCGTCGTGCGGTTCGAGCTTGGGGCAATCCGCATCGTAGCAGCCGCAAATGTGGGCGAAGGAGGCAGCGACTCGTACGTTTGGCCTGCCTGGGCTATCACCCACTGGGCAGTTCGATGCTGGTTGTCCGAGTCTCGCGAGTGTGGAAGACGTTCCATGGTATACGAGGAAGTGCTGCGTGGGCAGGAGGTTTACGCGTGTCAACGAGTTTATGAGCCCAGGATAGAGCTCATCTCATCTTATACTTAGACCGACAACCGCGAGGTGGATCTTTTCGGGGGAAGCTGTGCATTTCGATGGATATGCTCGTTGACCGGCCCTTATTGTCTTGACGCCGTTCTCCAGGGTAACTTGGAAGGGCGCCAGGTATGTACTGTTCGGAGCCTCAGTTCTACTTTTCACCTAGTCACCAGAGGAACCACTGGCACAGTTCGCACCCAGTACGGCTTTGGTGTTCACTAGCCGCCGGAAGATGTTGCCTTACTGGGCTCCCTGTGGTCTTTCTGCTTGGTCACATCTCATGTGTGCTGATGGCAGTCGGCAACGATATGCACGCGGAAGAACGCAGGCACCATTACTTACGGGTAATGTGATTCCGGCTTATACAAGTACATTGGTAACCTGAGGTACCTATCAACGAGCCAAGGATCCCGAATACGCTACACTAGGGTTTGCCACCGTCCTGCACATAACGACAATCCCGAGGTATCTGAAGGTATCTTCCAGCCGTAGGCGAGACCGTAACTCGTACACATGCACACCCGGATCCTACGCAAGGTCCTCGCGGGCAGCGATCAAACCCTGGACAAATCCGTGTTCTGTAGCCGTCAATTAGCGTTCGTCAGTAAATACAGGGTTTCTGGCTCACCATACTCCCAAATGCTCTTATTCCCCTTATCCTTTTCGTAATCGTGAGCTCGCTTCTTCACCCATGGCCCCCGGAAGCCAAGTTCAGGCACGGTACTGGACTGCGGTAAAGTTCCAACGCTCTTAAAAAAGAGCCATGCATCCTCCCATCCTTGGACAAAGCCGTCGGAGAAGCGCGAATGATCATATTTACCCGGGTATTGAGCCCAGTACTTGCTGTGCTCCTCTGCATGATTGGCATGTTGGTACGCTGCCCAGAGACGACGATATATAAGAACGTACGCAAGGAAGTATCCCGTGCATGGGTCTTCCGCAGTTCCCTATCCGAATCCTCACGGACAACACTCGCTTCCAATCCAACTCGAGCCGGGAAGACACCAGCTTCGACTGCGTCCCGCAATGACCAACCTTTGTCTCCGGCATGTTCCTTCTTGTACGTCCAGAAGAAGTAACCAGCGCAGAACTTTTCGTACAGTGCAAGCTGCGCAGTGACGAAATCTTTCCGGCAATTGATGTCATTCTCAGCCCCCACCAGCGAGGTGGGGTTGAGTGCGCCAGACCATTCTCCCACGACAAGGCCGCTCCCTGCTTCCTCGAGCTTCTGGGCGACGCGCGCAAACATCTGAGGCGTATCTGCGTTGGCGTCGGTCAGATTCTTCGTGTGCTGGACGACAGGCGTAGCTCCGTCGGCCTGCGTGAAGCACCGGTACAAGTGATGATCCAGAATCGTGAAAGGGATTTCAGAGGTATGGGAGTGAATATACCTCGCGTACTGATCAGTAGCCCAACAGTCGCTAATGTAGAAGGGCATACGATCGATCTGCCTCAAGGCATGGATTGCATTGATGTACCACTTGTCCAAAGCTGAATTCAAAATGGGCTCGTTCAAGAGTTCGAGGCCAATAACATTCGTAAGAGGAGGGTCTTGAGAGGAACAGAAATTGTTCAGATGGTCAAGAAGAACGGTGAGAACTCGGATAGTGTGAGTCATGTTGCTCGTATTCTTATCAAAGAATCGAGGTTCGCCAGAGGTGCCGCCGTGAGCATCTCTGTTCTGCTTCCCTGGTGCAGCGTGAAGATCTGTGCAACGATGAGGAGAGGCGTCTTGACGAAAATAGGGCGGACATACCAATAAGGACCCCTAATCCATACTTCTGCGCCAGCACAATAGCATTGGTTATTCTCGACCAAGCACCGTGATAAACATTCTCGAGCTCAGCAAAGTCAGTGCCCTCGAGCACTGAACGATCTGCTCCGCAAAGGTGGTAGTACCCAATCTGCGGTCCTCAACATCAGTGTACACGAGGATGAAGCGGTTGCATACCGGGATTCGAACAGAGTTCAGCCCCCTTTCTGCAATCCAAGCGAAGTCCTGCACCGTTACCCACGTATCCCAATGGCGCTCCAATATGTCCTTGGCGTTCTGTCCGAGAGCAACGTCGAGGTCGCTCTGCGCAGGTGCCTTTGCTTGTTGGAAGGGCGCATCCGTGATCCATCTCTCAAGGACAAACCAAGAGCCTGAATGGGTTTGTCAGATGTATGTTTCGCTATTCAGCAAAGTCAATAGTACCCACCGAGATTCACGCCCCTCTGCTTGCGGTACCTGAACAGGTCCGCCTCCCTGGGAAACGAACTGTCGTTTGAAAGAATGCTATGGTCGCGGATTGTTCCTCTGTTTTTAAAAGCGTTGGATAATCTGCGCATGATAGAACGTGTATGAGAGAGGTGAAGTTGCACTCGAGCTCCTCTCCGAGCAGATGAAGCTGCGCGTGCGATGACGTACGACACATTACAGGCCTCACCTCCTAAGCTCCGTTTCGGCACAGCTGACCACTGCAGTTTGGAGCAGACCAGGGCAACTACGCCATAGAAAGGGTTTTCTTACCTAAGCAGTAAACCCTAGAGGGACCCTTTTCTAACCCTAGCGTGCGCGTGAGCGCCCGCCTCCGTACAGTGCGCCGGAATCGGTTTCGCTAAGGTTAAGCGCCTGCCGTGTCGGCGAGCTCATTTCGACGAGAGAGAAGCATTGATCGCTCATATACACAGATAAATGATAGGAGTATATACATCTGTTGTCGTGTATTACATGCAGGAGAAATAAATAGATAATCAAAGTGAAAGAGCACACCTAGAGCCCTCCAAAGCTTGCCCAGTGAGCATAGACAGCTGCACAATCAACTCCCTTCCTCCACTAAAATAATCTACTTACCACAGCATACTGCTTGCACTCTTCCTGTACACCTTTGAGCTGTTTGTGCCATCATTGCCCTGCGCTGAGGGACAGAAAACTGTTTGTGAGTCCGGAAGCTGCACAGCGCCGCAGGCCGGAAATTATGATGGGAATACTCGATTTGGGCATGATATTTGATGGGAACACCGGGCTGGCGGCGAGCATTATATCGTGAAAAGCAAAGTACATGGGAGCTGGTGGTTGCGAGGAAGAAAGAACAAGTATCATGGGGTACAGTACATACCCTAAGAACCATATTGCGCGGCCGTAGGCCGCGCAGCGAAATAAAACCCCTGGCTGCCCTCCCTCGGAAAACCCCGAGGCAACGGTCGTGCCGCCTTCGGCGGCACTTCCCTTTCCATGACCCATTTCGCCAGACCAGGAACTGAGCGTCGGATGATGCCCAAATACCGCGGATGGAATCTTGTGCTGTGTTAGAGCACTCGACGCTTTTAGGCACGAGCCCGCTGGGCGTGCGGCGCCATAGGGGCTGGCAAGCCGAGATTTGCGCGTTGGGGACGAGGAAAATACGCGACAATATGCGCAAAAATCACGCTGTCGTCGCTATATTCAAGTGCAGTGACTTGCAGTAACCAGAGGCAGATGGAAGCAGATAAAGAGCTTGCAATTCGCGTTCGATGATAACGCACGCTGTGCCCCTTGTAGGCGTCAAAACAATGAAATTCCACATGGGCGCACGTGGAATTAGACGCCCTCTCGCCTGCAGTGAGACCGCGTTGCAGTCGTCTTTCAACCGCGGACATCATATTGGTGATGCGGTGGACGGCGAACAAACACTTAGGTACGCATGAGTCCAAGCAACATACATCCTTACTACATGCGATACTGAGAGCACCTCTTTCCGCGAACCCTCTCATTAATACAGGACGATATTGCACATTGATATGCATCTCATCGATCGCGTAGGATACATGCTGCCCAGTGCGTTCATTACTTTCCCTGCAGCCATCGTCTCCCATACCCTTGACCTAACCACCTGCATCATTTGCGATGAGTTGTAGGTAGCCTATGGCCTTTCTGAATCAATCGATGCAGGCTGTCATAGCAGTGATTTCGAACACGCATCCTGCCGGTGTCCTTTGACCGCTGTACAGCGATCCAATCTGCCGGCGGGGAACGTAAAGCCATTTATACCAGACACTATCCACTCCGTCGACCCGTCGGATTGATGGTTTTTCTTAACACGTACCCGTGTTCACTCACGCTCAGCGTTTACGGCAGTGCGCTCACATTTTGTGGCGTTTCCCATGATGTTGCAATGGTCACGTCGTGTAAACAGGTTCGTCAATGCACTTCCCAGGAGAAAGTTTGATCGCGGATCTCTTTACTTTAGGTCGTTTTGGACACCGGGCCCTCTCTCCTGTTCACATCAGCCCTGCCTCCACGTAATTGCCCTCTTTAACGTCGCTCTGGCCTGTGTTCTATGCTCCCGTCGTGGAAAATATCTATCGTACGAGATGCCGACACCCTGTCCGAGCTTTCCATTGGTGGTCGGCACGTTTGGGACACCGACCTTTACCGACTCTTACTAGCGATGGCTAACAAATGCACTTACAGAGACAGCTCTCCAGAAGTAGGTGCGTTGCGCCGGTCAAATTTGCCTACGACTTTACTGCCTCTCAACAGAGGGACAAGTACAATGGACCCTCTTTGCAATACGTCTCTAGACTTCCTGTCTTGCAAGTGAAGGAAAAGCAATGCTGCCGACCCTCTTTGCAATGTGCCTCGAGTCAGTCAACACGACCCATGGCGTCGACGAGAGAACTATGACCTATTAGTATCGTGAGTACCAGTATGACGGAGACATACTTCGGCGGTTCAATGCGTCATGCCCGTGCAGGTGTACAGCCTTAGACTTAATCACAACTGCGTCTCGAACGTGCAATATCCTCCTTGCGGTTAGATCTGATACGTCCTCATCAAGGTCTGGAGCCGGTGCACGACCACGTTTTACTCACCACAACGCGCTCCCGTCGTTGCGTGGACACAGAACCATACACTTATAGCATTCCCAGTGTGTAAGAAGATTTTTTCCCCTCAATCAGTTTCGACTTACCGTGAAATCTGTTGATCAATTGCCTTATCACATCAAAGAGAAAGTTGAGTCAACAGGTGTGTGCCCTGCTTGATGTCATTCTCAAATAAACGCCTGAAGATAGCTTCCACAGTGTCGTGGTGGGAAGAAAGCGCACTTATATCCGTCCTTTAACTCGGTCATCAGGCCGAGTGCTTCTTTGCCTCCAGAGTGCGGGACAAAATTCCAACGGATTGGAAATCGTGGCTGCCTGAACGTTATGCTGCCTGCACCACCACGTGGACGTTATCTCGACGCGATGCGACCATGCACGACATCTGGCAAATCTGCATCTCATTTCCGAACCTCCCGATGACGGTGTGGTCGCTTAACGCAGGGTTTCATCGTTCCTAGACAATTGCGCCGTTCGGACACTTCAAAATGTCAGTGTCCTACCTCATAGCCCAATCAGTGCATGGACGATCGATGATACCAGGCGCAGCTGTGTTATCGTGCAAGCAGAACACGGTCAAATGCACTGGCCTACGTCCAAGAGGCTGTTATTACATGCACTCCTCGTGTTGATTCGTAAGTCACGCGCGCTCAGACTCGTGTCAAGCCCGTGTTTCGCTTAGAGCCCAGTCGTATTCGAAGGGCGGTCGGTATAATTGAACATGTCGGGAGACCGCCCTCGCGGACGGTGGCGGGCGCAACATACCGGAAAATACCCAGCAAAGCGCCAGCGTGCTTACCTTAAAGCGCAAGGCACGCCTTCAACACGCGGCGATGGCAGATACTCTGGAAAATCGAAGCTCGATGAATTCCGAAGGCCAGGGCACCGAATATCACGATCTCTTTACCTAAGAACACCGAAATGAGATGGCTGGCTCAGCGTTGCGTTGTTTCCTCGGTCACAGGCTCTCCCGACACGAGCGGGAAAATGCAATTCCTCATACAATCCCCGGATTTTACGGGTCGGTTGGGCGACAGCTGCTTTCTTCGCTAAACTGCACCCCTCTGACACCAATGATTACATGCCATGCATCTTTGAGGGTTGCGAGTGAAATAACTCACGTCCAGAGCCCAGATCCTCTCAGACCTTCACAGTCAGGGCATAGCGCGTGAGTGGCACGTATAAAAACTATTTATTTCTGACCATACTCACTTCCCTTCTGCAACCACAGAGCTTCAACGTAACACTTACCACCAGTGTTCGTCGTATTTCGTCTCATCACAGTTTGTCTCTCGGTTGTCAATAGTAGAGTGCCACAGTCCTATTTCCATCATGCCATCCTACCTGCGTAAATTGTTCGGTGACTCCAGTAATCACGACCACAACCCTCGTTCGACCTCGTTGAAGTCGCGACGCCACCCAGAGACTCACTTTGTAGACGTCCATCCCCGTGGCATGCAGGACAGTCGCCCGGAGGCGCATCGCTATAATGCGCGCCCACACGAGCCGTCTCCGCTCGGTCATCCGATAGGTGTTGACGTGGGAATGGCGTATCCTTATGGCAAGGCTCATGTTTCTTCTCCTTCGACCGCCGAACTCAGGCCACAAGTTCTTCGACGCGCGAGTTACAACAAGACGCCGGGAACTAGTACGTTCGATAACAGTTGCGCGCCGTATTGTGCACTGCTTACTGACGTTTACACAGTACCCACGCCTCTGCCAATGCATACTTATACCGCGCACTCTACCCCTGCCAGTTCACGGTCAAACTCCAGCAATTCGCTTTTCACAAGCATGAACTCGGTGCCGTATCATCATGATCCCATGCGCCATGCGACACACAGCAGGCCGCCACTCTCTGCCAATGACAGCTGGCAAAGCGCGTCTTCTCGTACGTACATTTACCGTTCTGTGCGCACCTCGAACACATCTGACGACGCGATCGCCATCAGTCGGCTCTTCGTATTACCAACCGCAGCCTGTCGCGTACGCGCAACCCCCGC
>JANHOG010000022.1:0-39567 GCA_027627325.1 Phlebia brevispora
TCCTCCGGGTACCATCCATCCTCTCGTGCTGCAAGAGAACTTTCCAGCCCTAACCGACAGACATCAGTAGAGGACGTCGATGACTTCAACTTCGCACTGTACTCTCTCAAAGCGTTCGGATACGCGACCGCAACGGTGGTCGCAGGTGCCATAACCACGGTGTGGGGTATAAAGTGGTATATGGGAGTCCAGGACGTACGTGGCTCAAGTACCCTCCTTGTATATACCTTTTTACGATATTGGAATAGACACAGGAATTCGCGGAACGCATGCGACTAGCCGTCCTCACCTACATGCCGCGCCTGTCCGCGCGCATACACAGGCCGGCGGAGGAGCAGGACGGTGTACCAGAAGCGCAAAGCAATACACAAGATAAGATAGATCCTGCCACATGGACATGGGCCGATGCGGAGAAACGGTTAAAACACGCTTTTGAGAAGGACGGGTTCTCTGGATGGGCGGAGGCCGCAGCGAGAGAAATGGAGGCGGAAGGGAAGATAGAGAGATTAAAACGAGGTCATTGATGAAAATAACGACGTATGTGTGTCACGGCCCAGCTCTCCTCACCATACTATGGCTAAACTGATATGGATACATAAGTTACATGAGCATAGACCAAAATGGCTCCTCCTGGGCTTCCTGAATCACCGACTCCAACCGGCCTGCAGGAGGAGGTCGTTCTGGCTACGGGGTGCAGGAAGAATAGGCTTGCCGTCGCCGCCGCTGCAAGCAACATGGTCAACGGGCTGTATAGCGCCACGCCCCCAGCCAATACCTACGCATAAAAGCTTCGAATCAACTTCTCCACTTCGTCTGCGTTCATCTTGATGTATTTCTGCGGATCTGCAAAGGAACGCCCACATTGAGCTAGTGACGAAGAAGAGTTGTAAAAAGTGCCTACTCTTGCTGAACTCTTTCCCTGTGTTTCGCTGGATGAAGCGCTGCAGCGACGGGACGACCAACTTGACGACCTCCTCCGCCATCTGCTCTCGCCCGCTCTGATCGTCCTGCAACACCTTCGCAATCTTGTGTCTCTCCGATACCTCTTCTAACAAGTCGAAGAACCGCGTGAACTTCTCCTTTGTCGCGCTCTTACTCTTATCCTTGTCCTCCTGCAGCGTCTGCATGAGCGGCGAGAAGTTCGAGTCGAAGTAGCCTGCTTTCGCAGTGCGGAAGTTCGAGTTGAGCAGGTCCTGCGCGGGTTTGGCGAGGAGAGAGGGTATGTCTGTTTGCGGTTCGATGAGGAGGCGCGTCCGAAGATGTGCGATGTTGTTGAGCAAGAAGACAGAGCCGAATTGAGGTCGCTTGTTCGTCCGAGATAAGGTAACAAGGCTTGAGATTACGGTATTGATGACGTCGACTACAATCATGCATAAGACGCTGCGCCTAAACGAAAGTGCACGCCACTTACACATGTAGTGCTCCAAGATGGTCCGCTCATCAATGTCTGTCGCTTTCGATGCTTTGCCCACCTGCACACCCTCACCCATCTTCCAGTTTCCATCACCGAGGGTCATGAGCGCCGCTGCGACAGCGTCCTTCACCTCCGGCAGTCGTTCTACATACTCAACGGTCTACGAGGGATAATATGAGTACATGTGTTCATCTTGCGAGATGAGCTTACACGTACAGTGACCGTACAATCCGCAAGTGAAGTGCTTAACTCCCCAGTCTTACCCAATGCCGCAGCCCGGATGTCTGCGATGAACTCGGGGAAGCTGCGCAAGCACGCCGCCCGAATCGTGTGCAGGCCGTCCTTGAGCTCGTTCTCACGGCGCCCGGATCGCTTGCACATCAGGTCGTCCCAACGCGCCTGCATAATGGACAGGCTGGCGTACGCTGCAAGAGCGAGGAATGTGTACTTGTGAATGGAGCGTTTGATAAGGCTGCTGAAAGACTGCATTGTGGTGGTGAAGAGGTTGCCCAGTGGGGTGAGTAGGGTGGCGTATGTAGATGCCAGGACAGATTGGCTCGAGAGAGGCGCGAGTTCGGTGAGTAAACCGTACTCATACTGATAGTGTTTCAGCATGCTTCACTCGTTATACGAAAGACGTATGGCGCACCTCGGCGACATCCAGTAAGTTCTTGACCCATACGCCAAGTTCTCTGCCAGCAACTACACCCTCTAGAGTCTCCGCCCTGTCCACTGCGCGTCTCCCATAGGTCTCCAAACACTTCCTCGCCCACGTCCCACGCATGTCTGCGTATCCTCTCTGAGCCTCTTTCAGAGTCGCTTGGATGCTCTGAGCAGCTGGATGTGAAGGATGAGTAGGTGGAAGCGGGAGTGTCCGTAAGAAGGTGACGACTGATAGGAGTTCGGGCCTAAGCGACGCGGGGAATGGTGATAGGATGAAGTCAGGCCCATTAGGAGGAGATCCTGACGACCCTTCCGCAACAATGGTAGTGTAGAGTTGCGATAGTTTCTTGGCACCTGTTTCTACTAGACGCGCCTGGATACAAACTTTTCAGATAAGGTCGTCAAATGGGCCGGGAGAGTACGTACCGTGTCTCTTAGATCTCTGTCCAATGACTTGAAGGCAATACTTGCGTTCAGACGCTCAAGAACGTCCACGTACTGGTCTAGTTGCCCTCGTTGAGGTCTGTTGCAGTGGTCAGACTACACACTGATCGACATTGAATCAATCCACATACCCGCGTAGGATGAGAGCCTCCTCCGCAGCAATGCCCTCCTGGTTACTTGCCACTTCATCAATCTTCATCAAAGCACTATCAATGTCTACCACTGTCGTCAGCTCTACTTCAACAAAGCCTGAAGGATACGCACTCTTTGCCCGGCGCGTCAATACTTGTGTCGAGTTGTACAACGGCGTGATCGATTTCTCCAGTTTTGCAATCCTCGTGTCAAAACTGGATAAGATGGCTATAAAAGATGGAACCACAAGACACGTAAGAAAGACATAACTTACCAGTCATACGCTGGGAGATCTGCCTCGTCTTGTGAAGGTTCTGCTCGAGCTGCAAGCCAGTCATTGCCATCTCAACATCTGAAAGGTGCATAGCATGACTAGACGTACAAGCTCAATTTCAGCAGTTTCATCGTCCATGGTTATGCGTGTCGTAGAGCGTTCGGGAGGAAGATGGAGGTACGACCGAGGATGAAGCTTGGATGATGGCGTCGCGCCGTCGCTTCCTCTATTGCAAGCGCCAATCATTGATTGCTCCCTTATGCAGAGCCGCTGGATTCTAACTTCTGCGGAGCTCGAAAGCTTTATGAGTGGGCAGCTTGAACATGAGATGCTGTAGAGCCCAGAGAGACCCTGATAAACCTAACATCGTACGCACATTCTCACAAAGTAGCCGGGCGAAAATTAGGCAATGTTACAGTAGGTATCATTACTCTGTACGTGGCATACTGATTTCCATCGACCGTGTCGGGATTGTTTCATTCTCAGACTCCGAAGTAGAATATAAATGAGGCTCCCAGTCCAACTGAACCGCCCTGATGGTCCTTCTTACCAAAGTCTTTGTAACCTTTCAGACATGCGTTTGCATGCAAAATTCGGGGGTAAGAGCGCAGATTTCGCTCGCTTTATGAATATGCAACAATATTACGCGGAAGGTTGGCGGTGGAATGCTTCACTTCGAGTGTCGTTGGTGATTTTCACGACTCAGAGCTTGTACTAACGTTCAGAACTCCACAGCTGCAATACGCTACTGCAAGAACAATCGTGTCTGACAATCAGTTCGTCGTATTCAATTGCGATCGGAAGGCGACGTGCCACAAGGTCGTTGTGGAGCTGCGGGAACACAGCCTGCCAAACGTTCACAGACAGGCCGATTCTGCAGTCCCTTTCTACCTTCCTAGCGGCGGCCCTCGGCATGGTCAGCAGGTACGTCGTTATGAGCAGCGGCCATCGCGTAGTGGTGGCCGCATACGGCGCCTGTCAACTGGGATTTATACGCTGCGTAAGCTCGCCTTGTGCATTTCCATTTACCCACCAACTCACGATTCACGAATACCCCCTCAACATACGACTTCCATACCCTCTTTCTCCTTCTCCTACAGTAATAAGCCTATAATCTGGACCGTAATTCGTCGATGCCGGCCACGTTCGCTCACCCTTTCTCACCTCACAAGGCGATCAAGAAGGCCGCTTCTAACGGGACTATTTACTCCCTCAAACTCGATGAATCCGACTCCAAGTCCCTTCTTGCGGCCACCCCATCACTCTTTCAGCCTGTGCGGTGGCTTCGTTTTGCCGTCAAAAACAAGAAAACTCGAGAATACGACCGTTCTGCCGTGGAGCCTAGGGAGAATGCCTGTGCTATTCCTGATCGCGGAAGTCGCGTTGTTTCCCACGACGCTGGCCATTCTGCCGCACACAAGAAATCTCGGGCATCTTTGAAGTCGATCAGCTCCCTGAACGAGGCTATTGACAGTCTTCGACCGCTGAAGACTAGCTCACCACTGGCAAAATCCGATATCGAAGAGGCAGAAGTCGACCGCTCATACCACCTTCAGCGTGTCCAGATCAATACCGATAACATGGTGCAAGAGCTATTGACCAGTACTCTAGTGTTTTCGCGGGAGGAGGCTCTTGCTATGCGTTCGGCCATTCCCGCGTGTCCTTCGTCTGAGTCCGTCTTGGATATTGAGGAAGAAATTGAGGAGAGTATCGCCTTGTGTAAGTGCTGATGTTTCTTCAAGACTAGTCCCCAAGTGATGAATTGCATTGCTCTAGTGGGTTTTGAGAACGAGGAATTCATGGACGACGAGTGTCGTGCCGTCGCCTTCTTCAAGCCCGCGCGTCCAGGGACGCCGTATCCGAGAATCATTCTCCCAGATGAAGACAATAATGAAGACATCCCAGAACAGATGCCATCTCTCATTGACGACACCTCCGATGGTTCTGAGAGTTCCGGTAGTCCGACGGAGGACTTTGCAAGCTGTAAGCCATTATTTCGCCGTGAGTTATTGTGTACGTGTTGAGTATATTCTACAGCACCTCTTGATACTGCAGTTTTTAATAATGATTCTGATTTCTGCATCAGCTCCGTTGCCGATGATGATTTTGGCTGTCTTTCCGGCTTCTAATCTCCAGACTTCCCGGCTCGCTTCGTATGATGTATGTTTCGGCCAGTTGTGCAGTGTCGATCTAGTTTCGTCTTCGTGCTTGTTCTTTTGGATGTGTCCCTCGCTCCGTATATTGTAAGTATTTGACCGTCTAAATTATATGCATATCTTTGCAAACCGCTTTTGAAATTTTGATCGCTTTGTGTCAAACGCGTTCCAAGTGATTATCCAGCGGGTGATACAAATTTGGCTTGTTCGTTCATTTACGATCTGAGTGACTAAAGAGCGCACCATATGTGGGATACGCGGAATGCCAGTGGGACAACAGGCAGCAGGCATCTGCACCCTCACCTACTGTAATACATGTAACAAGTTCGAATCTAACATCGCACCATACTAGCACCATGCATGTAGGAGTAATAGGGAGTATATACATCCATCGCATACATAGCACTCTTGCTGTACATACCGCGCGTACAACTCGTAGATACTGCTATGTAACTACCGTCGTCGATTCTGCATGGACAAGTTGTGCTACCTGGGCATCCAGTAATGCAGCGATCTCGGCGTCCGAAGGCAAGGAAGCTACCGAGGAGACCGTGATAAGAAGTTGATGGAGCGGAGGGTTTCGCCGCCCACCAAACCGCAGGAGAGTCTCCATACGCAGCGTATTATGGCGGCCATACCTACTGGTGAAATGACGGGTAGCATCCAAGTGAAGCGTCTTGAGGCTCGGGAACAAGTATTGGTCGGTGAACGCTTCGCAGTCGTGACTGTTCTGACTCGGATCCAGCCACAGCAGATCTGAAGACGGTTCTATGGCACGGGGTAGCGGTGTTGTCAACATCTCCAACCAATCCTCCAGGCCTGCTGACCAAACTGCATCTGATATCCGGAGCGTCTTTAGATTGGGTAGCGGGTTATACTCGGATAGCCGCCTCCATGCCTTGTGAGCTCCAGTACGTCGAGCGGAGATACACATGACTTGCACTTCAGCGAGATTGACAAGCTCGAGCAATCGCTTATCAAACATCCCCCCACTCAAGCTCACAGAAAGCCTCGAATGATGATCCTGGGCATCACGACGAGACGCTATGAAGTCAACACTACCTGGCTTGCTCATGTGTATCTCGGAGAAGCGCAGGTTTGGTGACGAACCCGTCGAGGTAGCAGGGGGGGACGCGGTGGCTTTCGATACGATGATTGGAACGACGAGCTCGGATTCACGCGCATTCAAGTTCATCCGCGTCGAGATATAAACAATCTCGGCGTTGATAGGGAAGTCAAATGAATCGAGTAACTGCGCCATCCCAACACTTGGTGTGCTGCCAGACAACTGCAAATTCTCTAGATATGGAAGCGGTATCGTGCACTTCAGAAGTGAATCGCCTGGGAAGGGCTGCGAGCGTGTTTGGATATTGGAAAGCTGAAGGTGTCGCAAGAGAGGTAGTTGCTTTAATGCGCTAGCCAAGAGCAGAGGATCTGCCGGTGGTGCGAAGTCGACATGGAGCGTGGTCAATGTAGGACGGATGAGCGAGATCACCAGAGCTTCTGATCCATCGAGTACATGCAGAGACTTCAACAATGGCATGTCCGCAGTTGAAAATATCGGGAGCGTGCTGATAGAAGTTTTCATAGACAGGTGCAGCCTTTCCAGTGACACAGGACGTAGACTTGATGTTTGTTCTGTCTCTGAGAATGCCGATTGGGCGTCTCTCGCGATGATGAATTCTGCGTGACGTATACGCGGAAGTGCTCCCAACAGAGCGCGAGAAGTGTTTCCCAACGTAGATCCCCAACGCCGCAGAGTGGGAAAGACACGAACAGTTAGAGGGCCTTTTCCTGAATTCGCTAGTGCAAAGTTGATGTATTCTTCGTGCACCGACGGGGACATGAGGGTCCATAGCGTCGGTGTGTGAAGGGCAATACGTCGCCAGTCGCGGCATACATGAAGAATACGGATCCATTGACAGGGAGAGGGGGGAGGGTGATAGCTAAGCTGCCAATGTTCAGCAACATAGACCTTGAATATTGAGGACAGGAGTTCCTCAGGAAGGCGTGCGATGAAGAGGGTGGCGTTGTATTCAGTGTACAACTGGCGGATAAGGGAAGAAATACGCTCGTGTTCGCGCAGATACTGTGCTTTCAGTTCTGCTAATTCTTCCTCACGGGCTGCAATGCTATCAGAAATCCTTGCTCTTTCTTGAGCAACATCCAGTCTCTCCGGTGTCGGTAGCGGCATGGTAGCAATTGTATGCTGCAATGTGCTTTAGACATCTGCTGCAGAATGTGGAGAGCAACGTACCACCACTTTCGTTTTGTTAGTCCTTTCCAGTGATGCACCGGCTCACTAAAGCAAGCGTTGAACGTCGATAGTGAGGTTACGCGACTGACAGCGATTCGCAACAGCAGGTATCACGCCCGGTACCACGCGCTCGCCACGTGTATTCCACGCGTTTGCCACTAAACGCCACGAAGCTCGCGAGTCGCGTTTGGCGACGCGACAACCAATCAGGAAGACCCCAAGCCGCCGCGCTAGCAGAAAAGTCTTCGCTAGGTTCTATAGATGCAGATATCATCATCCAGACTGTATGTCCGTAAACCGTCGTCATGTTGTAGTGTGACAAAGTTGCGCAGCCGTAAGAGGCCTTGCGTTCAAGAGATCGAATGTGCACTTTACGTGCCACGAGACCTTTATCCGCAGAGATAACGGGCCTGCTTTCCCGATCCTGTGACCCCGCCCAGCATTGAGTTGCAACGCATGGAAGTGTATCACTACAGTCATTGACACGAGAAGATATTAGGCTAGATCGCGGGAGACTCGCTTCTCTTTGATATGCCAACTATACTTCTATTCTTACTGTTCCTTAGGTTTTATGTTGCCCAAATGGACGAACAACGTCGAGTGATACTGTATATCTTCAGTAAATAAACGGAAGGAGCCTGTAAGGTGTCTTCTGCGCCCAGCTATGCCACTGATCCTTGAACTCCCTGCGCAGCACATCGTCCTCCTTTGCAGCCCTCGCAAACAACGCTACTGCGACCCAGATCATGTACCCAATGTAAAACACTCCCGCCAGCTTTCCAGCTAGTGTTCCCCACAGACCGGCGACGTCCCAGAATGATCCTGGACCGAACTGACACAGCGTGGTGCCGAAGTAGTAGGTGAACAGCCCGAAGTAACTGGGGTGCCGAACGATGGCGTAAGGTCCATGCGTGATGAGCTTATGTTCGTCTTGGATGGTGAGCTCGAATGTGAAGTGGCGACCCATGTGTCGGTAGCAGGATGCTCTTATCCACGCTCCGAAGACCGATAGAACGAGGCCGATGACGAAGGTTGCAGAAATGTAAATATTGCTACCATCTCGAGCGACGTTTGCGGACTTCACAAGCCCACCAAATGCGAGATACTCGACAATCGAAGGGTAGGCGGATAGAATGATAGCGAGGATCTCCAAGCCGTTGATGGCATGCCCCGTCGTCTACAGAGAATAGTTCAGTGTGTGTTCAATACGCTAAGCACCAGGCTAAATTCTCTTACCCTGAAGGTCGGTGGGCCCCACCATAACGGCATCGGAATCAAATCGCGAGTGGCATGTTCGCGCTCATATCTCGCCCGCTCCTTGGATGCGGCAGTGGCGTAAGGGGTTGGAGGAGTCATTGCGACTCTCAAACATGCTGAGTTTGCTAGAATGAAGGGAATTTTCCACACAGCTGAGGATGCCATCGTTTGTTGAGTGGTGGGACAAGGGAGGATGCCATGAGAAGGGGCCGTTATATATTCTGAGAGGCCCTGCAAGAGATAATCAGCGGTAGATGGTTCTTCGTGTTAACCCACGGGTCCGGCGATAGAGAAACAGCGGTGAAACGTCGCACCAGCTCCCACGATTCAATACATCACTTGACATTATATGAAAGCGGACCCTACGCAGGGACGGGCACTTGGTGTCTGCTAGCACAGACTCGGTGGGCTTTTGTAAAGGCCGATGCTCAGAGTCTTGAAGACGCGGGCAAGAGCGTCCGGGGGCAATAAAACATACCACTCGGACAAGTTCACGTCCGACGCATGAGGTGTGCACGAACTACTTTTCTGTGGAAGAAATACGGTCACAGGACCAACACTATAATCATCAGTTTATTGATGGAAAGTAGAAGGGGAATTAGGATGGCTGGAAATACCTACCTGTACCTTGATAGAACCTTCTGTTCTGTGCTTGAGTATGCCACGGTCACGACCCGACCTCGTTTCGTGGTTCTCACGAAGTGAGTCGTGACATTGAGCTGTAAGAATATACCGCGGCGAACACTGGCACGAGCTAGTGCGTTGAAAGCATTCATCCTATCAAATAAGGTTGCATGCACTGATCTGCGCACTAATAGCGGAACGTAAAGTAGCGGTGCATGTCTGACACCGACGAGAAACTACTCCGAAAAGCGAGAGCTTGCCGACTTCCTAAGGCCGATTTCGCGCACCAAAATGCCTAGGTGCCGCAGCCGCATGCACATTGTCGAATGTACGTTACAGAGAAGTTCATGGTCATTGGTCAAGGGCCTCAAAGCGCCCACCGCCGTTAGCCAAGACGCCACGTGGGTTGAGCGCCATTTCCATTTTTTGGATAGACGCGCGGGGGCGCGATTGGTGCTCAGAATTTCGACGACCTCAACGAAACCGACAACTTCAAGAAAACGACCATGCCGGTGAGTCCAAATGACACCCTGATCGACCCGTCTACGCTGTAGGATATGGGAGGATGCTGCTGGTGGGCTGGATTGAGGTATAGGAGGGTGGATGGACGATTTCAGACGCGGATGAGGCGGAAGGCGGTTACGCTTGTGAGTGTAGCTCGTGCTGACATTTTCACGCTGTTATTAGGCCACCGAGTCAAACTTCAAGAAATTCGTTGAGGTTGGACGTGGTGCGTGTCCTGCTCCCCGTTGTCTAAAAATGATATGTAATGTAATTATGGTTGTAATGTGCAGTTGTCCTCCTCAAGGCGGGACCCAGCGCCGGCAACATTGCCGTGATTGTGGAGATCATCGACCACAACCGCGTCAGTATTACTCGTTTATCTGGCCGTTGCACATCGTGTTGAAACCGTATTTGCATATAGGCGGTCATTGACGGCCCAACGACTGGCGTTGCCCGGCAATCCTTCCCCTACCGGCACATGACCCTCACCCCCCTCCGCCTCACAAAACTCCCCCCGCGGTGCTGGCTCCGGTGTCGTTAAGAAGCAGCTTGAGGCGGAGGCGGTTGTTGAGAAGTGGCAAAAGTCGAGCTGGGCACAGAAGCGCGCCGCCATCCAGGCAAGGAGGACGCTCAACGACTTCGGCCGCTTCAAGGTCATGCTCGCCAAGAAGGCCCGTGCAGACCGTGTACACAAGGCCCTCCATGCCGCCAAGAAGGCATGAGCCTCGAGTGTTGTGACAGGAGGGAGGGTGTACGCAGGGAGGAGTTCGAGGTGGTCGGTTGGCTTTCATTCGCTATCGCATCAATTTTTGTCCTCTATGCATGTATGAACTAGCATGCTTTCGATTCTATGTCTTTGCAAGAGGATCTGATACTGTTACGTTGTGCCTATTTCAGCATAGTCGTTGGGTCTGGATTTGGTGACCATACAGCGTAAGTCCTTCATTGGTGTGTGCAATATCAGAGGAACTCACAAATACAGAGACTGGAAGGTTCTTGAACTCGTATTGACCGTATACGACGTGGACTCGGGCGGCAGTGATTGCAGAGGCCAACTTGCCGCAACGTGCAGGGTTAGTAGTGCGAGCACTCTTGCTGTTGCAAATCGCTTCCTCGCGTTGCCTAGTAAACGTTTGGGTGCGGCAAGGTTGGATAACCGCATATATTTAACATTCAAACATGTCTTTCTCGCGCATCGGTACGGTCGTCGGATGCCGCATGTTATGAAGAAGCAGCAACCAGTGCCAGGGGATATGACTACAAGAAATGCAGCACTTCGGTCGACAGGAACGGGTGCCTACGTCTTATATCCCGAATTCATACAGCTTCTTCAGTACCGCGTTCAACCTTTCCTTCTTTTGTGTTAGGAACTGGCGCTGAGCGGCAACTTCAACGTCCTCTGCGAGGTAGGCTCTCGCTCTCTCCATAGCGTGCTCTGTGCTCAGGTCAAGGCCGTCAATGAGCGCCTTCTGCAGCTCCTTTCCAATGGTGGGAAGAAAATCGTGATCTATGATGCGAGGGATATTGTCGATAATGCGCTGAGCCATGAGTGAGTCAGTGGTGCGTAGAAACTTCCATGTGGCATGCTTAAACTTACTTTGTACGCGATATGGAAGTAGGCGGAGGTCCCGGCCATGACGTCCAACTCTCTCTCGTACGCGTCGGCGCCGTATAGCCTCGAAAGATGATCCTCTAAGATACCAGCGTGTCCTATTTTGACCAGTGCCGCAAGTGCTTCATTGACAGCCTCCGGGGTAACAGCCGGTAGGGTGGGCCCCTGAATTACGCAGTGCTTAATGAGATGTTGCGATTGCAGACGCGTAAATCTCAACGCACCTGCCGGGCTTTCTTGTACCGAGTCATGTATTCCTCGTGGTAGCGTGAGTAATAATGGTCGTTCTCCGTATAAGGGGGGTTCTCAAGCTTGAGCATCCAGTCGATGCGTTTAAGGGTGTCCGAGCGACAGCGTTCGACCAGGTCGTCGACAATCATGTTGACGCGGTCGCGAAGCACTGTCCTAAAACGACCGAAGTGGGACTCCACGCATTGGCGAAGGATCGTGAGTGTCGCGTCGTGGACCACGGAGAAGCATTTTTGGCAATGAACATCCCAATCCGCGCAGAACCGCTCAATCAAGAACACCTGAGAGGTGAAGGGTACATAGTGGGGTAGCTGCCGCGTAAGTGACCTGCGACGAATGTTATGAGGCTGTCGATGGAACACTCTGAACCGTTACAAACCTTTCAATATGATCCCTAACTTCATCCAGGTACATCGGCTCGGGGAGAAGAACATCGCCGCTCCCGTCAGAACTCGCATAACCACTCTCCGCGTCTTGTATGCCAGAGTCCTTAGCCTTGGCCTCGTCCCTGTCATTATCCAACCCTTCGTCGCTATCAAGCACATCGCTGAATGCGTTGTCGCTGTTGCCCATGTTGTCCTGCTTCTTGAAAGGTACCATACGGGGAGCGGTCCGACGTATATCGCGCTTGAAATCCTTGTACGCCGGTCGGTACCTCTGTATCAGGGCCTCGTACTGCTCACGTCCTTGAATGAGGTGGTCGATTTCTGCTGAGAACGAGGTGACGAGGTGGAGGAGCTCAGAGGCGGCATTCTCCGGGGGCGGCGGCGGGAGAGACTCGAGATCCTTGCTGACCTGGCGATGGGTTTCCTTGGAATCCTTGCGCAGTGCAGACAGCCTGGGAAAAGGTTAGATATTAATCCTCGGAGGGAGCTGACTCACCCTTGATTGATCACATTGCCCAAAAGCCGGCTCAGCTCCTTGGTGAGATTGGGAGTACCCATCCTATTGCGGAGAGTGGGCTTGGTGCACCACGGGAAATTGTTCTCGAAGAACATCGCCTCCTTCTGACGAGCTTCCTCAAATGAGATTCCATCTGCAAGGTCTTGAGGGGACGGCTGCTTGACGATGTAGTAACCGTCTGTTGTGCGCGGTCAGAGAAGTCTGCTACACAGAAAAGCTGAATACCCACGCTTCAGATGATGACTGGCTCCCTCGAGCACTCTGAGCCATGCGTCTTCTTCGCCGGCCTGGATCAAATCCGGCTTGGTAAGTACTCCTGAGCATTGTCGTCAACCGTCACTTGTCATGGCTCGTCAATGGCATCATTTTGCCACGCACCGATGGTTCGCAGTCCATATTCATCAGCTTCCTTCGCCAGTAAAGCTGCTCCTTGGTTGTCGATGTCATCTATACGAGGCTTGTCACACCCATTACCCATAAAGTAGAGTAAGGACATGTCGTACCTCTCATCGTGATTGTCAGAAGAATCAGAGTGTTCCCTTGAATATAAGTGGTGACCATGTTTTTGATTGCCTCGATGCTACCACGATCCTCGCCATCAGCGACGTAAGAAATGATTCCTGGAGATACATCGTCAGTCTCGAGAAGTCGAAGAGGAAGAACATGAAGTCAGACCCGGCAGATCAATAAACGACAGATCAGTGACATCTGGGCCATGCACATCCAAACAAACGACGTTGTTAGAGAAAGCAAGCTGTCTCTCTGAGCCTTCCGGCGTCTCTCCGGGTTTCAACGACTTCGAATCGAAGTCTTCGAAAAAACTCGGAGGGAGGCTAGGATTCAGAACAGCGAGCTGCGCCCGACGTAGCATCACCTCCAACTCGTCTTTGTCATGGAGCTCAGGCCCAAATGGTATTTCTTTCGCAGTGACTCTGTTTCCGTCCTCGTCGGTCTCAAGTCTCAGGAGAACTTGACACTTCCAGGAACTGGGAGGGGGTGTATGAACGAGCCGACACTCCATGGGGCACCTGTGCGGACAGTGTCAGCTCCCATCACCATCGCACGAAGTATAAGTATACCTCGTGCATGTTCCAGTCGCCCTAGGTACGGTAATCTAGGTAAATCATGACGTTCGCTACAATACATCCACGAGTGAATGAGGAAACGTACGCCGCTGATCGCTTCAATCAACGAGCTCTGCACGAATTGAATAACTATAAGTCAGAGAAGATGTGTACGTTGACCAGTACACAAACCTTCTCCAACGCTTTGATTGCCTACCACGGCGATGCGGGGTAGATCGAAGTCAGCCTGCGCCCTTCAACGACATATCAGCAGGGTGCGAATTCTCCAGTACGAAGAATACGAACCCCAGAGCACGCAGCTCAGTTATGAAATTGATGAGTGCTCGGGTGCTCTTAGAGTAAGCGGTGTTCGAGATGCTGGATGCCATTATTGAGCAATTCAGCAGGGACTTCTAGATATACCAGGGAGGTGCTATGCTAATAGTATGTGCCTCAGTTCGCACAGAAACAAGGGGGAAAGATCTGGGATACGTACCGTGAAATCGGCTCGAAGGAACGAGAATTGCGACTCGTTCCTGTGTAGATGCATGATATATACTGGTGAAAAGCGCTGAGTTATCTGGATGATGATTAAAGAGGCGAGTTTCTGACCATACGTTTTGAGGACTTTCGTCCAGAAGGCGATAATGCAACCCTTTATGGCTGCAAACGCTCCCGTTTACAACAACGCAAGCGTGTTGGACGCCGCAGCTATATAGGACCACATGGAATAAAACTGACGATTCGCTCAGAGCCAATTGGAACTGGTGTCCCGCATTGTACAGCCAACCGATCCGCCCCTTATCCTAGGATACGCAGATATCAACGATTCAACACGGCAGCGAAGATTCCTCACCATAGCATAGACGCTTGGCAATGAGGCTCTTCGTCGACAAGTTAGTCGTTGCCACAGTGGACTCAAGCGGACATATGTGCTTCAATCCAGCTCAGCCATGTGAGACTTTAAGGTTTGTCGAGAAGGTCGGCAGCACAGTATTTCGGCTTAGAAATACACCAAATCAAAGTAAAATAAATTAAAATAAAAGAATTGTAGAAATGCTGGCTCTAGAAGGACTGAACCGAGACTAGTCGTAAAAACCACGTAGAGAACTAGCAGATGGTGGAGAAGAGTTGGAAGTTGAACAAGTTGTCGAGCCCTCGCCGGAAAGGATGTTAAGCGGTGTTGTGGCGTGGGAATTAAGCACGATCGCACAACGGCGCCGCCGCCGCGGCGCTCTTAGCCTGTCTCTCGTTCAAATCGTATGTCGTAGATGCATACAATCCTCAAGGCACAAAATACTCGACAGAGTCTCTGATAACGCATAGCGAAGACGACCAGGATGGCTGCAAGGTTCGTTGTGTTGAGTTTACTGGGTGGTGACGTATTGAGCCGTGCCTTCTGATAGCCAGACGTCACAAGTATCTTGCAGCAAATGGCAAATCAGCTGCAGTCCATAACTGAACAGCTAGCTGTACGTTGCTTGATACTGTCTGCATAACGTAAGTACTGACAACTGGACCTCAGAGCATGCGACGATTTCAAACTCGGGCCATGGCACGAGAAGACGAGGATGAAACGCTTGACGCAAAGGCAAGCATGTATAGTCAATTTGCCCCCCGATTTGTCATTCACTCTGCCTGTTTATAAATTCTAGCTGCAAGAAAAGGAGGAGGCGTGGGAGACGGTTGTCGACACGTTGAAGGAGAGAGAAAAAGCGACGACGGACTCCTGGAAAGATGAGCTGAATAATTTACTCATCTTTGTGAGTATGACGATAAGCCTCAGTCTCCAATCTCACAAGGTACATCTTCAGACCGGTCTCTTCTCTGCTATTGTGACCGCATTCACGGTAGTGTCACTCTCTTGGCTTCAACAAGACTCTGGAGACGCTACGAATATACTTTTGGCCCATATTTCCCTCCAGCTGTCTAGCTTCGTCATTTCAACTGGACATGTGAACTCTTCTGTTCCCTCCGTTCCTCTCGTGAACGTCACATCTTCCTTTATTCCAAGTGGCTATGCCGTACCAGTCAATGTCCTCTGGGTGCTCAGTCTCACATTGAGCCTGATCGCAGCCTTCTTCGCCATCACCGTCCAGCAGTGGCTTCGCCAGCTTCAACTGCCCCTTGGAATACCTCTACGCAAGGCGGCACATATGCTCTCGCTTCGCTACGATGGTTTACAAGCGTGGCAAGTTCCCGGGATCATCTCCTTGCTACCTCTTTTACTGCAAGTCGCAGTTATCCTCTTTCTCACTGGCCTTTTTATCGTCTTCAGAGCGCTGAATCATACTGTAACCATCGTTTTCGGCAGCGTGACTTCTCTCGGTCTTTTGGCGCTGCTAATTATGACAGTTGTTCCCTTGATCTCCGTTCGGTGTCCCTACAAGTCCCCCTTCATTCCCACGCTCGCGATCGTGCTCCAGTGGATTTCTTATCCATTCGCCCTACTCCCTTTGGGTATCTTGTACGCTGTCAAATTGGTCTGCAGATCGAGGACTGTATACCTCTGGTTGATCCGACACAACTTACACGATGTCTATCTGGACCAGGTCGTCATGCGCTACCACAGTCTTTACGACTATATCTGGTCTTTCGGAAGACATATGTTGGTGGGTAACATCACTCAATTCTGGGTCCTACGCGAGTGCCGGCATGTCGCAGCCTTGGACCACTACGACTCCTTTAACCTGGACGATTCCTCGTTAGCCGACGTGGTCCTTTCTACTTCCAGCTCCTCGGTTCCAACCATCTTGCGTTGTTTCGAGGACATCAATCACGAATGGGCCGACATCATATTTGCAAATGTCGTGGAGCGCAGCGTAGCAGGTATCGCTCCAACGGACGAAGACGGTCTCAAAATCCACGTCCCGACGTCTGCTGGCTTGTACGAAGTCTGGGACGTCTCGAAAGCGCCTAGGATCAGGCAATGGTTCTCAATTCGTCATTCCCGGCTTGGTTGGCATTTACTGCGCCATCGTGATCAGTTGCATTCTTCCCGCTTTCCATGGCCAGTTCTGTATCTATTCAACGAACTGTCTAAAATTGTTATACCAATACGTCCATCGTTCACCAGGCTTTTATTTCGCGTATTCACGCGCCCAGAAATGCATGGCAATACCCCTACATCGGCGCTTTATGGGCTGTACCCAGCCCGTTTATTACTCGAGACCCTTCAGGAAGATGCTATATCGATCTCTATTCGCATTGGTGAGTACGCTAAGATAACATATACAGCATTGGATACTCAAAGCTCTTTCTATTAGATCAACAAGATTTGACTACATTTGCAGCCGCGTCTTCCGCGCTGAGTCGTCAATTCACTTCGATTTCGCCCTGCGATCCAGATGTCCTTCGACTTCGCCTCACGTGGAGCGCATCTGCTCTGGTCATTATGGTCGCCAACGGTTCTGTGTTCGATGCCGTGGGCTCAGATGTAATCGGAAGTCTGATCAGTCTTCTGGAAAATAGCGAGGTCTTGGATACCTTAGCCTTGAGCATACAGGAATATTACACTTCACGTCCAGATTATGCCCTGCCGTTCGTAATACAGGCAATATGCGAGGCCATGCTCAAGCTCACCTCCTGCCGCACGGACGCCATCACTCGCGACCCAATAACTCCCCTGTACGCACGGCTCATCGCATCGCTCCGTGCGGTATGCGAGAAGCTCCAGGAGGAGGATCAAGTTGAGGTGACGAAACACCTGGACTGGCTTGACGAAGTCGTGGCATCTCGTGCTATCTCGCTAAGTGGCTCGGTACACGCCGAAGTTGCGGTGTCTGAGGCGGACGAGACTGCATAAAGATGCGTGCGCCGCCTCCTTCACGGGCTATAGAGGACGCGCTCACCGTGCGGATCGCGACTTTATCGACGAGATGAATCACATAGCCTTCAACGCGTTGACCCGCTTCCTTCCCCTTCGTGTCGGAAGCGATGCTATTCGCTTTATCTGGAGCCCTCTCCACGTCATCCTCGTCCTCTGAGAGCTGCTTCGGCAAGAATCAAAACATGATCAACCCAATTTATATGCCTGTGGCGATGGCTCTGACTCTGCACCTAGCTTTCTACAGTTTGACGCTTTCTCGCTCCTTGTCAGAATTCGCATTCGGGCCTGGTTAAAAGTAGGAGGAGGATCAGTAATCGCGAGAACTTTTGAGTACGAACAGATCTGTTGCTTATCCTGGGATACGCGGACTCTATCAACGAGTCCACGTGGAACGACAGATTCCTCACCAGACTGTAGTAAATGCCCGAAGACGAGACTCTTGGTGGTTGACATACACAAGCGGAGACATGTGGTTCAACGCAACTGCGGCTCTCTGGCGAGTTTCTTTTGGGAGGTTACAACGTCCAGCACGCAGAGGTTTCAAAGTCGGAGCTGGTATGGGGAGCGCACAGCAAGTACGATGCGCAGGGAAACAGCATACCGTTGTTGCATAGATCACGATAGAGTCAATGCGGAGGAAACTCTGATGCACGATCCTATTATATCCTTATCGTGGACAGATTCTCAGATAGGGGCATTGTTGACAGAATCAAATGTTCCTATAGCTGTCTGTTCACCCAACGATCAGATGTACGCTCTGTCGTAGGAGACAGAAAATTAGTAATTACCTGAGACTACTAGGTGATGGGCGTAGGATGACATTGGCTCAGATTGTCGTTCCGCAATCTGCATAGTGCGGAAGGTAGAGCCTTCATCCCAACCAGCTGTCGTACCACTCGAAATTTCGTCTATAAGCATTAAGGCCACCAGGTGTCCATCGAGGCCTTCTTCCAGTAGTCCGCGGACGCGCCAAATAGGGTCCCAATCAGGTATCCTTGCGATGAAATCGTCCAGCGACGCGCATACCTCCGCTGTTTCGTGCTGAGTAAAGGTGCTGCAAACTTCGCGAAGTACATGGGAAAATCGAATAGAAGGGCAGAGTGGATCACGGAGAATAATATTTTCGTCGCTGAGGTCCGAAAGCGTCATCGAGATTGATCTGAGGAGGTCTGGAATAGCCAGCAGCCTGTGAACGTTATCGGGAGCGTCGTAATATCCTTCTAAGACTCCTCGAAGAGCGCGGATCTCCTCGTCGCCAGAAAGAAGATCGGCCAAATCGCCCATCAAAGCCAGACATGGAATCGACAGGCAACGGACGGTGACGGCAAACGCACACGCACAAACCCAGAGAGACAAGGTGAGCACGTCCGGCAACTCAAATTCCCAGACTGTACGTCTATCGGCGAGGAACTGCAGGCTCTTGGTAGCGTAGTCGACGACCTGCTGCGCAGCTAGATTCAACAGCCGTTAGAGGTTGAGTCTCATGCGAAGTGCAGTAGCGCTTACTATCTTCGCCTATGTCAATGGCATCACTGTTTAGGAGTATGTCGAGCATGATACATGCGGGAGCAGATTCTTCGAGCCAGCAATGTTCCGATATTTGCTGGTTAGCACAGACGCCGAGTAGGTACTTGAAGAATTGTTGAGATACGGACGTGGTGTTGTCTATCTTGCTCAGCTCGTGGAACAGTGTCAGTCTAGCACCGTCCTCGTAAGTGACCTGCTGGCTATCGCCCCATGGTCGTTCATGTAGAGCCCTCCAGCCAAGGCATCGAAGTCGAACAGATGGCCATTGCGAGACATAGCGCACAGTCTTCCTCCGCAAGACAGTATACGCAGCTGTAGAGAACGTGTCATGCAGTGCAATTCTTGCGCACATGGGCCCGAACGTGTGGAGGCCCGCCACTTCGAAAAGGTTCTCCCACCAGCTCGGCCCCAAGTTTTCGGTTCGTAGGCTTCGTAAAATATTCACGAACGCGCGGCTCGGAACCGACAGGAGCACACGGGAGAGTATGGTGCGCTCCATGGCAAGACCATCGAGATCCATAATGTGCAGACGTTCGCGAAGGAGCCAAAATTGGCCAATGTCAACGAACATGTGCCTGCCAAAAGACTTCAGATATTGCAACAGGCGGAGATACGGACGGTATATGTTCCAGTAATAGAAGGAGAACAGATGAAGGGTGTCCAGTATTTGTGACCCGTGCACGGTCCCAAATGCCGACACAACAGTGAACCCGATGCCAGCGACGGCCGCAGTGAACGGATAGCTGAGCCATTGTAGAATGACCAAAACGGCGGGGACTAAAGGGGATTTGTATGGGCACCGGATGACAATTAATGGGGTGATCGTCATGGCCAGGAATGCCAGAAATGCGCTAGCTGCCACAGCCGAGAAGGCGACAGCGACAGAAGTGCTCAGGGACTGCAATAACAGATATAATCCTGCCAGAAACAACACTACCGCAATCTGTAGTAGCAAAGGTAGTAGAGCGATTATGCCTGGTGTTTGCCAAGCTTGCAAACCTTCCTGGCGGAGTTGATGGATTTGAATGGCTCGCCGAATAGGAATGTCAGCCGGCAGATGCAGCTGGCGTAGCCACTGTTGGACGGCGAGAGCGAAGAAGGCCGACACCAGACTTAGCGTCAAGCTCAAGACCCAGAGAACGTTGACAGGTACAGCAATACTGCCCGGTGCGAAAGATGACGTGGCGTCCTGCAGAGAGATTGCAGGAGCGGACGAGTTCGTGAGACCCGGCATCGTCACGAATGACGACAACTGTAGGGATATACGAGCCAAGATGATATCTGTGGCGGTTCCGGGATCCTGTTGAAGCCAGGTATATGACTGAACAGTGAAAGCAGTGACGACCCCCGAAAAGAGGCCGGCCTTATCACACTGCGTTAGCTGAACAATATCATGTAGACAACTACATGACACTCACAAAAACGAGCAGATTATTCAACTCATCCTTCCATGAGTCCAATGTCTCTTCGTCTTGCTTTTTGACGGCATCATGCACTATCTCCCACGGTTCCTCAGTCTTAACAACGTGCTGAATGGCTGTAAGTATGCGACACGCCTCATATCTAAGTAAGCTCACATCTAAATCATCTTCATGTTCTGGTACGAGAACCTTTGACCCTCGAACTTGTGACAAAGCCTATACTGGACCATAAAAATATGCAGACGTACCACGGAATTAGCACTCACATCAAATTGATCTGACAGCTTTTGGAGTTGTTGGCTCAATTTCGCATATATATCCGCAGCTTTCTATTGTTGATACAGATAAGTTTGGGAGATTTCCTGTTGTAAGTCCATTGTATTCTTACGTCTATCTCGCCTTCCATGTACTAAGACCTTGAATTTTACGAGGAAGTCAGTAGCACGCTACTTCAGCTTAGTGGTACCTCAAATCAAAAATAGCGAGAAGTCTCAATCTGCCAGTAGAAGAACTGAACTAAAGCTAATCGAAGAAGCCGCGTAGATACCAAGCAGATGGTAGAGGTTGAAAGTCGAATTTGCCGAACAGAGTCCGAAGCTTAGGTTGGTAGTCAGGTACTGTTGTGGCGTGGGAACTAAACACGTGTCCACGCTGCCGCCATCGCTTTGCACTTTGTCGCATTTCGTTCCTCCTGACTGTTGGTCGCATAGTCCATCAATGCATCACGCCGAGTGAATTTTGCTCGATGCACCGCCAACGATGTCCCCTTAGGCCATTTACATATTCTTTGGATAAAAATCGCGTCTACGATTGAGACGCACAAATGTACAAAAAATTCAAAGCACGTAGAAGCCTACGGGTCTGCGACTTTCTGTGTATAAGCGGTACGCCGCATACAATTTGTTTGAAATCTGCATTTACCGACTCACTGTCGACAGTGATTGCGTTGGGCATTCCAGTATTCCGAAAGCCTGAATTCCTGGACGATGGTACGTCTACGTACGATTCAATCATCAGACTCGAACTGAGCTTTCTGCCGCAGTAGCATGTCGTCCCATCCTTAATTTTTCCTTGCCCATCTCCACGCAACGCTGCTCTGTCGTCTTCCGGATGATCCCCGCTAGACCCCTTTACCGACACCGCTCATAAGCAGAGTCATTATGGAAACGCGGAGGTTCTCAATAAGGGCGCGACAGTGCCCAAGAGAAATCATTCCTACTGCATCGTTAGTAAGTTATGATGTGACCGATGAGTATTACTCACGTCCAACAAGCAGTCAAGAATCACTGGGATGGCTCCTGTCTTCGAAGATGAGCGTGCCATCTCCACCTTCTCTACGCTATGTGCCACGAATATTGAAGACATACGGCTCATCACTCAGCTCCAAACTTTAGTACGTCTCTCAGTACATTATTTCACTTTATAGATCCTTACCCTACTGCAGTACGCATCTGTGCCTGCTGAGTGCTATAAAAAGGAAAGCCACTCGGTAGCTCCCCATCTGAGGCTCAGAAAAATGATGGCAAGCAATCCTTCACGGTTCTCAATCTCGCCTGCGATGACAAGATATCGCAAACGCTCAACCTCGGCGATCAAACAGTTCTATAGCTGATCGCTTCATGCGCGCTCTGCATGTTTTGCATCCACGTCCGTCAGTTTGGACAAGCATCATATCAATATTGCCTCCAGAGGAAGGTAGCTTTCCTTGTTCTCCGATATTTCCAGCTACATGCGATCGTCGTTTCAGCAACATGTCTCAACCTTATGCTCAGGTGTCCCTTCTCATGCGGCGCCAATCCTTCCGTGCTTCGGATATGAACATGCTGTGCCACAAGCGCTGTGTCCGCCCCTGGGAAAGTTTTACCATAAGCGTGAGGTGACATGGTTCAGTAAACGAGGTTTCCATTCAATGTGCAGAGCCTCATCGTACTCTCCCACCGCTCTCTTCAGCCTCCGCCGTCCTTGCAAGCGGTACTGCGACAGTGCCACTGCTAGGTGCGCAGTGGACCATATCCCACGGGTCTTCGTCTCTATCGATGGACAATGCTGCCAGCGCGAATGGCGTGGAGGTGCGTTTTAAATACTTTGCGCGCTTTCTCATTTTCGTCATCCTCTCGTGGCAGCCAAATGTGACCACTGTTCTTCAACAAATGACGAAACAACTGCAGCTTATAACAGAGCAGCTGTCGGTAAGGCTCTTCTATACTAGATTTCTGAGACAGCATCACTGATTGCAATATGATTTGACAGGCTATGCAATCGTCTGACAAGCACGGTGCAAAGGGAAACGAAGACACCGTTGATGTGGAGGTGAGCCTCTCCGTTCAAGTTTCTGGGAAGAAATATAGCTCAATATGAGTCTATCGGAATGAAAGTTGCAAGAACAGGAGAAAGCTTGGGAGACCGTCGTCGATACTTTGAAGGACAGAGAGAAGCGGACGACGGACTCGTGGAAGGATGAATTAGGGAATCTGTTGATATTCGTGCGTAACTGGCGTTAGAGATATCGTCTAATCTGATACATGAGGATCGCAGACCGGTCTGTTCTCAGCAATCGTGACCGCATTCACGGTGCTGTCCCTCACGTGGCTTCAACAAGACCCAGGTGACGCTACGAATATGTTCCTGGCGCACATGTCACTGCAATTCTCCAGTTTCGTCGTCAGCCCCGCTACCACCGAAACAACTGGTTACGTGAATTCATCCTTACCTGCGCTCTCCCTACAGAATGTCACGTCGTCCTTCGTCCCGCCTTCTTACGCTGTTCCTGTCAACGTGCTCTGGCTGCTCAGTCTCACACTGAGCTTGATTGCGGCTTTCTTCGCTATCGCGGTTCAACAATGGCTCCGGCAGCTCGAAATGCCACCAGGAATCTCTCTGCGGAAAGCAGCACAACTGCTATCCCTTCGATATAGCGGCTTGTTGGCGTGGCAGGTCCCCGGGATTACGGTTGTGTTACCGCTGCTATTGCAGATAGCGGTGGTCTTATTCATTGTCGGGCTGTTCATTCTATGCAGGGCGCTCGATCACACAGTGACGACCGTCTTTGGTGTTGTCGCCGCCGTGGCTCTAGTGGTCTTCCTCCTTATGTCGCTTGCTCCGCTAATCTCCATCCGCTGCCCATACAAGTCACCTCTCATTCCCACGGTCCTCGTCGTCCTCCAGTGGATATCATATCCTTTCTACATCATATCCCTGCCCATATTGACCATCGCACTCCTCCTATACATCCCTATTGCACGACACTTCAACTCCGATGCTCTCGACAAGCTCTTGATTCCCGTAGGAGACAAAGTGTTTAACAGCCTCGCAACGTTCGGAAAGGACACGTTTATCAAGAGCATCAGCGAGTTCTGGATCTCGAGAGAATGCCGGAATATCTCCCGCTTAGCTGACAATGTGGCTTCAGACCTGGAGGGCTCTGCTTTACTTGAAACCGTCCTCCTGGTCCCGAGCTCCTCGTTTTCGACGGTTCTGCGGTGCCTGAAGGATCTTGATCCAATGTGGCTTCCCACTATCTTTGTCAAGGCCACACAGCGGGGCATTCACGGCGTCAGGTCGCGGAACAACCGCCATGTCCAGTTCGCGCTCAAGTGGCCGCCTGCCCAATCGTTCAGAATATGGAGTACTGAGGACGTCCCTGTGGTCGAGCAGTGGTTCTCCGTACGTCAATGTCGCCTCGGATGGCATTTCATGCAGCGGCATTGGGACGGAAAGCCGACTTTGCAAAACAATGCCGCGCTATATCTCTTCAACGACCTGTCGAAGGTCTTCACCATTACGCGCCTGCCGTTTGCAAGTCACGTACTACGCACATGCGCGATTCGGGAGATCGACTCGTCTGATGACCAGGGGATGCTTGGAGTTGGGATGTTCCCCGCTCATCTGCTCCTTGACATCGTTCAGGACAGCGGTACATCAGGAGCTATTGGTGAGTCAAGGGCACGGAGCTCATCAGTTCTTTTTTGACGCCGTCCATGTTCCAGACTCCCGGGAATGCTTCGCATTTATGACCAGATGTTCAGACCTTGATCGTCAGTACAGCGCAACGGCTGCATTCGATCGATACGATATTCGTCTGTGCTTCGCGTATAACGCCTCCGCGTTTGCCTTCATGGTCTCCCGGCCCGATGTCTTCCGTGCTCTCGGACTAGAGATGATAGACGGCCTCAACCACTTACTTCACAACCCCGCCAATGTACTATGCCTCACCAACGACTTGTCGATCCGTTACACGAACCCCGATGTTCTTCACCCTCAACTCGGCGTTTCGCTTATAGGGCGTGCGATCTGCAAAGCACTCGCGGACCTTGTGAACACGCACCGTGATACTCTCCTCCGTGGTGGCGCGGATTCTCCTGCTGTGCGCCTTGCGACGGCGCTTCGCAGCGTGCTTGTCGGCCCCAATGGCGAGGTGGATATCGAGGCAATGAAGTACCTGGAGAGCTTTGATAGCGTCAAGAAGGCACATACCCCCGTGATCAAGAAGACGATTGATGATAAAATGGAGGCATTCATGGACCAGCTTGATAAAGACGACGACGCGGCGTCGATTAGTTCGGTTATCAGATATCCGTCTGTAGGAGACTTCGCTACCCAGGAACAGTACTCTGCGTACTCATCCAATGCCGACCCCTAGACAGCCATCCGCCATACCACCAACCACTTCCACCTCCCCCTGAGACTGCCGAGGTGTCCCCTTGGCTCCCGTCTGGCTATCAGGACAACCAGCGCTTGGATATGCCTGCGCCTATGCAACGGCGCACAAGCGTGTCTCCCCCATCTTCGCTGTCTTCTGTCTCCCTGATCCGCCCGAGTTCCTCGTCGATAGCGTTGGTCCCTAGTGACATGGCCGACCTGACCAACATGCCTGCTTTCCCACTCAGTGTGTTGGCACAGCGCGAGTTGGGAGATGAGCCAGAGTCTCGCGCTCCAACACACGGGAATCACAATGACATGGGAGCGACAGTGTACCCTGCAAGTGGCCCCATACCAACGGCGGGTCATTCCCAGGTCCCTGAATATCCCCCAGAACGTAGCCAGTCTATTGAAGACCGTGAGAATGACCCCGATGCATCAGAAACACGCGACATCAGAACAGGCCCGCGCATGCACGAACATCCTGAGGACGCTATGCGCGCAGGGCTCCATGGTGATTCGCGGGAATTCACATCGTTATCGAGCCATGAAGATGTACCAAACCCTACGCAGAGTCCCGCCGATGGTGCCGATCTGCGAGATCGCTACGACGATGCCTATCGAGGGATACCGCCTTCGTTTCCCGAGCCTCAGAACTTCCGCCATAGTTAAAGGTCATGTTGCACGTTGCTGAGCAATGAGCGTCATAGGAGGCAGCGATGTACACGAGGTGGCTCGTATTCGCTGCTGTTGAGGACGATAATATGATATTTAGGCCACCTTCTCGACGCTGTAGTTCCAACCTAACAGTTCAAGCTTTCACCTGGATGGATGTGGCACACGACTCGTTTTCCCCCTCCCATGATAACGTGTTAAGGTTTGCCGAACATGTGGTCCTGTAAAGCGGCAGTTTCCGCAATCCTCGTGTGATGAACGCGCAAGTGGGAGTCCGCAAGGCCGTACATTAACCTAAGTCTCGGATCGCTTCTTGGTAGTGGTGAATTCCCTCTTTTCATCGCTATCCTTTATCCACTTCCACAGAAGCAACTTTATTCTCGCCGCAGGAGTAAATACCACCTATGGATCAAAGAAGTGATCTTGGGAATGCTGAGGTGCGTTGTATGTCGAGGTGTCGATGCGCGTCGTGTTAACGCGTCCTCTCCAATAGTCCAGCGTGACAGTAGCTCTACAGCTGATATCATTGCGTAAAGAAGCTTCCATTACGTGCTATCCCGCAAATTCATTTCTCGAGCTGTATGGTCGGGTCTATTCTCCGCGATCGAATAGCGTCACTGGCCTGGCTATAGCAAGGCGCTAAAGATGCAACCAATGCACCCTTGGCCCATCTCTCTTACCAATTATCAGTCTCATGATTTCCTCGAGCCACGTCAACTCTTCTATTTTCACGTTCCTTATGCAAAATGTCACGTTATCGCTTGTGTCCCCATCTATGTCATCCTCGTCAACGCGTTTCGGATGCTCGGTCTGACACTGAGCTTGGCCTATGCCTCTCGCAACCGCCGTCCAGCAGTGGCTGAGGCAACTCCCTCCTTCCTCCAGGGGTCTCGTTACAGAAAGCTGCTCAGCCGGTATTATGGGTGCCTTGGAGCTCAGCTCGGACAATACAGCGCCCCCTATCAGCTCAAATATCGTGATACCATTCCTTCCGTTCGTTCCCGCTGCGGCGCTCTCCGTTTTGTCGCAGGACGTCGGTCTCATTATCACGACTCTGCTAGGAGGTGTTCTTCCTAAAACTACAGGCGGCATTAATTCGACCAGAGTTCCTACCATTGCGATTCTGTCCCGTCCTGTCCCTGGCATCCCTATCCCTCATCAATGCTCATTGAAAGCAATGGTTTCATACGACACGTTCATTCCAGTGGTAATCGTCGAATTACGGCACATCCACTAGTACTACAGATATTATCAAATTGGTGGCTCTCCATACCATGGCTACATCAGCCGGATGCGTCGCGCTCTAGACATGGGCACTGCAAGCCGGGACGATGGTGGATGGGCGTCACTGTTATGGCCGATTGGGCTGGAGAATTCTGCGGCAAAGTAGCTGAAGACTTCTCCGTAAGATTCTAATCCGCTATCACTGTCTTCGCCAGGCGAACGAAGAGGCAGTGTCGCCGGGGAGACATCAGGGGGAGGGTTCCGTACACGCCGTCTGAGTGCGATTGGAGATGGATGCACTGGCGAGCGTGCGCGGCAGCGCTGGGACACCAATTAGAGTGGGTGCAAGGAACCCTGAATGTGAATATTGTTGGTGTCTGCGTTCTACTACGGGACAGTACAGATATGCTGGAACCAACTGTTCTCTCATTCAATGAGTCATTTAGGTAAGCAATTCGACAGTAGCCCCACGACACCAACTTGACTCTCATACTGGGCTCAGGTTGTACTGCTGAAGATTGAGTAGCAAAGTTCGTCTCTTTCACTCGGAGTCTGCTGTTTCGCTTACCTCCTACCGCTACGACTACAGACTTAGCGAGAACGCCGGTAAATTTCTCCAGTGAGTTAATTGTGCTCTTCTAGTTTGTACGGGCCTTCCCTTGTTTGTTTTGTCAATTTGAAGCTTATCTAGGACACCTTGCCTCCGAAGTCAAGTTCCATCGAAGAGCCACTCTTACACTTGGATTCTGCTATGTGGTACACAGTCGTTTGTCACTACAAAGTAAACAGGAATGTTACCGCAGCTGCAACACCTCGGAACAAATGACGGTCCTATGTAATGCAGCAGTGTGCATTTTTAGTTCCATCCAAGGAAAGGTGCGAGCGATAGATCGCGCTTCTTTTAGCGCATCTAAGTATCATACAAAGATCAGGACTTGGCAACGATCGAGCGCACATATGCAATGTACTAGTAGCGTATGCTGCGGTCCTAACTCGAATAACTCACCCCACTCTGAATCCTCCGCGCAGGAGGCCAGCTCATGGCGACGTTGGGCTCCTCAGGTCTCGTGGGTTTATATCAGCCCCGCACTGGGAAAGAAATCATTTAAAAAGGGTACCAAGTTCTCGAGGTGTGTCCCTCATGGCCTCGCAAATGCACTATCATCTTCCCGACACACTCAGGCATTGGCCATGGAAAGCTGACGTTAATCCCTACTACCAAGCAGCCAAGGCTGAATCTGTCGCCTGGATCGAGAGTTTCAAGCCCTTCAGCCCAGAGGCGCAAACTTCCTTCAACAAATGCGACTTCAGTATGGCATCACAAGCTACTTTGTAGCAGCACATGCACTGATAGACTCTCAGGTTTACTTGCCGCTTGCACATACGTCAAATCCAACTTCTGTGCGTGGGCTCATCGATTGAAACCGAGCTGAATCTGACGAATACACGGGTCCTGTCGTAGATAACCTCCGCAGCTGCTGCGATGCTATGCATGTGTTCTTTGTGCTCGACGAGTACACAGACCAACTGAATGCAGAAGGTACAAAGGTACTCTGTGATGCCTCCATGAATGCGATCCTGCACCCCGACAGGGCTCGTCCTCATGACGACAGTATCATTGGTGAGATTTGTCGCCAGTAAGTGCTGATTACTTCTATATGTGTCAACTCATTTGACAATTCGTGAAGATTTTGGCAGCGAGCACGCCGTGGAGCACCCAAATGCGCTCAAGAGCGCTTTGTCTCGTCATGGCAGAAGTACCTTGTTTCACTCATCCAGCAAGCAGAGCGACGTGCGCAATCCTACATCTGCACAATAGATGAGTACCTCGCCGCACGGTATCAGAATATTGGGGTGATTCCATCCATAGCCCTATTGGAAATTTGTCTCGAGGTTGACATACCTCATGAGGTGTTGGAGCACCCAGCCATCACGGCGCTCACGAAATACACGACACACTTAGTAACGATAGCCAATGTATGTTGCCTGACTCAATGAGCCCCGAGAAACCGCTTCTGATGATCGTCTGTTAGGACATGTGCTCGTACAAGCGCGAAGTTCTCAGTAACAATGCGGCATACAATGCCATCACTGTCTTCATGGTTCATGATGCGACCGATATCTCTGGGGCATTCCAGAGGGTCTCAGATTTGCATGACAAGCTAGCGAAGCAGTTCCTCGACACGCGCGCGGATGTCCTGGCTCACAGGAACGGCGTTCCTTCTTGGGGCTCACAGCTTGACCACGACGTCAACGCATACATCGATGGACTAGGTAAGGTTGAGATGATATAGGTTGACCTTCAAGTTCTCAGGCGTCCCCTCAACTATTATGCTAACCAAACTTTTCTTACGTTGCGTGTTGGGTAGGCATGTGGGTTAGGGGAAATGATGAGTGGCACTTCAAATCAGCAAGGTGCGTGCTGGCTCTAAGTCTAGATGCCGGGTCGCGATGCTCATATTAACTTTTATAGGTATTTTGGCGATGAAGGAACTGTTATCCAGAAAACTCGTAAGGTGATAATGGCTTGACCATGAGTAATGTCGCAGTAATACCACGTTTCCACGCTAAAGCTATTCTTCGGAGCGACATACTTCAATGAACACGTGTTATGTATATGACGAATGATGCGTTGACTGCTCATCATCGGAAGCCTGAGCGACGCACAGCGCAGGCCCAGAAGCTATTCTATACAAAAAGGGCAATAACGAAGCTTGCGATTGTAACATGCACAAACAAGCCTTGTGTAACACGCTCCCTGCGGTCCCCGAGGGGTGGAGTGTTTGACGAGCTGGCATAGTCGAATCCATGAGCTTCGGCATTGCATGGTGACTCGATGAGTAGACTACACAGAATATGGGCACTGCAATCTCGCAAGCAACTTCGCTTCCTTTGCGTCGTGCGTGGACATCTATTTGTCAAGTACCGGTTCCATTGCCGGTCGGGCTCGAGGCATTGGAGCACCGGCAAAGACAACTAAGTACAATGATCACTGCCAAGATAACATCGCTGTGTGGAAGAGAAATATATTCTGAACTCGACGGTCCCGTGAAAGAAGCTGCATGTAAAGCTATTCGATTAACAGGTTTGTCTGGACGTTCCAAGAGCAGGAGGAAGGGTGCTTGTTATGGTTATTACACTAAGGATTCCGCGCCACAAGTACGCGGTACTACCTCGATATCTTGCGGACTGTACGAAAGCTCCGCCTCATTAAACATAGGCAAAATAGATTCCTTACCCTTCTCGTTGCTGTCTTCCGACTGCTCCGGAACAAAGATATCAGTGGGGGCTGTGCGGTCTATATCACAGGTCAGTTATTGTTACATACGGTGTCCGAAAATGCGCACCGCCACCTCCTCCACCACGTATATCCGCCGCCAGCGCGTGGATCAAGTTCTGCATCCCGGTCTTGACGATCTTGATACGAGCTTTAGTATCAGATAGAGCGCCAGCAGCTGTTGGAGTTCGGGAGACCTAAGATACAGAGTTCAGCTTTTGCGACGGGACAAGGATCAGTCGTCTTACAGTAACTGCTCCTTTTTCATCCTTCTCATCATCACCGTCATCTACAGGTAATTCGGTGACTTCTGGAGCCCAATAAGATGAGGACTTGAACCCGACTTCAGGATACTTTGTGATGTCACGCTCCCCCATAGTGGGCTCTATCAGTGTCAATGTCACAAGCAGAGGGTCCTTTGAGAGGACGTCATTCCAGGACGGGTACGCGCATGGTTCATCGGGAGGCTCTGACTCCGTAGGGATGACAGCTGTCAGCGAGAAACCACCAAATGGCTGGTACAGATCTGCCCAGCTAGAATGTGATTGCACCAGCTCGTTCAGGTGATTGCATGCTTCCACCATATCGTCTTCCTCATCGAAAGAACCAGATATTTCGCTGAGAAAAGCAGCGATACAGACTGAAGGGCAATATGGGGCCTGAAGAATTGCGCCGGATTTCGCCAGGTCTACTAGGGTCTTGCACAGAAGTGGGATCATAGGCGAAAGCGAGAACGACATGAAAGTTTCGTCTGGTGCCTTGTAATGCTTTTGCAGCGTTTTCGTCAGCTGATGCTGCGTCTGGGTGTCCTGAAGGAATTCCGCGAGACTGCTCAGGATACATTGCGCCTCATCCGCTGCAACGTCGTTATGAAGGCTCACGGCAGCCAATGCGGAGGTGCAAGACGCGAGGCAGAGGCGAAGCGGAATGGAACTAGTCTCCCACGGATACCAGTTCCAAGGGGACGTCGCTTCAGCGAGACACTTATAGGCGAACTGAGTGAGCTGCCGGGCTTCTAGATTAAAATCTGGTATCAGAAGCTCTGCAGATACGGAATGAGCGCAGAAACGTACCATTTTCCTCCCAGCGGTACTCGCTGTTCCGCACTGTATCAAAGACGAGACAAGCGGGTGTGGCTTCTTCGAACCAGAAGAGCGCCGATACATCCTGAGTTTCACATACGTGGAGAAGGTACTTAAGGTAGGATTTGTCTGGCACAACAGTGAAAGCCTTGTTGAGTACATGGAATGATGTTAATGCCATATTGTCCTCAACAGATATGTCGCCGTCTTCAGGACCGCCACTGCTGCGAAACGCCCACCATCCAAGGTATGGAAGGCGCACCGAAGGCCATCGCTTGATATATTTCTCTATCTCGGGGTGTAGGACGCCATCGAAGTTGAAGATTTCGCCGATGCTGATCCCTGGCACGGTAGTGCCAAGAGCTTGGATGAGGGCCTGTGTAAGGGTGTTGTCCTCGGTGCCACCGTTTATACTGTTCAAACACCGTATAACATAAGTCAGCTTGTTACTGGGAATGGTATTGAAGGCGTTCAAGACTGATATTTTCGCACAATAATCATTGCGGGTATTTTGCTCCGTGACGACATGATGTTCGCGCCTGAGCCAGAATCGGCTAATGTCAACGGACTTCCATGATTCCACCAACTTGTGTGTGATACGTCGGAATTGCATGTGTATGCGGGCTCTATCGAAGGCCTTGTCCTGTCCGGACTCGTGTATGCTCCCACATAAACGGCATAAGTGACGAATCCAGAGGATGACGGAGCAGATGGCAATAAAGAAAGGTTGAACTGCATATATGACCAAGTCATACACGTAAAATATGAGCATGAGTGCTGTCGGAGCAAGGGGCGACTTGTAGGGGCAAGATGGGTTGATCAATGGAATGATAGTGCTAACTAGAAAGACCCCCAGCGCGATGACTGCCACGGCACCAAAAGCGATGGTAACAGTTGCATTCATCGAGCGTAAAACGATGAAAAGACCAGCTAAGAAAAGCACCACAGCAATCTGCAATAGCAGGGGCAGTAGTGTAATAAAACCAGGGACTTGCCACTGCTGTAAGCCCTGATAGCGTAGCTGCCACAGCTCGACGGCTAACCGTGCAGGAATGTCAATGGGTAGGCGGAGTTGGCGGAGCCATTGCTGGACCGCGATTGCGAAGAAAGCTGATGTGAGGCTCAGCGTCAAGCTTAGCACCCACAGGACATTCACGGGAACGGCGATCTCACTTGGCGAGAACGCTGAAGTCACATTCTGTAAGGCAAGTGCGGGAACTGGGTTGTTTACAGAAACGGGTGTACCGGCGAATGATGCTAGCTGCAGAGATATGTGGGCCAGCAGCGTGTTCGAAGCGTCCTCAGGGTCTTGCTGAAGCCACGTGAACGAGACAACGGTGAAGGCAGTCACGATTGCGGAGAACAGACCAGCCTGTACGTATGGTTATATCACAGGTAACAGAGGGAAAACGATGAGAAACCCACGAAAACTAGCAGGTTGTTCAACTCGTCTTTCCACGAGTCTATCATTTCGCTGTCTTGTTCCTTCAGCGTATCTCGAATTTTTTCCCATGGCTCTTCTTGTTCAATGACAGTCTATGCATATCTATCGATCAATGAGGAGATACAAACGCCATAGAACAGCGTACCTTGAGGTACTCTTCTACGTCAGTAGGTTTTTTATCCTTTCTGTCGTTATCGTGTTCTTTCTCAGGAGGTACAGAGACCTTGAGTCATATACAGTGAGAGAGTTGCCTTGAATCACAGAGTACGAACTTACAGACAACTTCGACGAAATGTCCTGTAATTGCTTTGAAATCGTGAGTAAGATCTCAGTGACTGCCGGCTGTCAGACGTAACGGTCGCATATCAGGGATCGGTACTTAAGAAAAATGACAAATGCGCTTACAGTTTGGTCACCGACGTCGTCGATGTTCGACATGTCTTATGGGTAATCTAAGACAATATGAAGGGAGGGGACTGTCGTGCGCCGCCGAGCTGTATGGGGGTCAAAGGGAGGTATGGCAACCGTGGGTGGTGGCGAGGCACTGCAAGATGACAGCAAACCCTTCTGTTATGTCAATCCTGTGCTAGCCATGTTGAGCGCGCTTTCCTGCTTGAGATACTCTTCCCTGCTTGATACTAACCCGTCCCAGTCATGTGATACAAGTATGGAAGCTCGATGTGATACCATTGAGTGCGAGTGGCGCATGTAAGGTTTGACGAAGTTGTTACACTCTTGTCCCATCTTGCCATGGAGACACTTGCAACTGGCAGATAGGCACGCGAGATGGAGGGGGGTTGACGCGCACATCTCACTGGCAGACTCAGAAAGGGGACATAGGAAAGAAATGCCTCACCACATTGGGCAGCATATCAGGAGGCAGAATGTTCACGTGTGCGCCTTGGAAAATGCCAGCGACAAAAGCGCAACCATAAGACAATTGTCCATGTTTTGCCGTCCTATGCAACACACTTGCTGCACTTCCTATCAAGAAACCTGATAAAGCCAGGCTGCACGATGTTACACACCTTATTGAGCTTTATCGAAGGAACCAGGGGTTGTCATTTCTCCTAAGGAGGCACGAATGACTGTCTACAAAGGCCTAATTTCACAGCCTGTAAGATGTGAGTACTTCAGTCAATAGTGATTGAGCTTAAGTATGATACATTACTTTCGGTGAAAGTTCGATAGGATCCCGGCGGGTCGGGTGTGAAACTATGGCAGTGACGCCAGTTGTTGTCGTGTCGCACTGCGATCCGTCCAACAAAAGTTAGAACAATAGATGAGATATAACAGCGGCTCGAGAATGCGCTTAATGTCTACAGCACAAGTATTGTTCGTGTTATTAGATGGTAGTCGACGCAAACGTGAGGATGGCCCGGGCGCTGCGAGTTGAAAGCCTTGGTGGCGTGAGAACTAGACACATGGTTTTGGCGCTTAACCCTTGCAGGATGGTTTTGCGTTCTGTCGCGAACCGCGAAGACAAGCAAACGACATGATACTCTGGGCAGGCAGAACGACTATGAATTGTATGTAGATATCATGTTACAGTGGTCTACAGGGCGAAAAGCTTGACACGCAGTTATCTCCTCCAACTCTTCCATGTCACATTCCGAAGTCATAAAGCTTCTTCAGCACGCTCTCGAGCCTCTCCTTCTTCTGCTTCAAGTAGACGCGCTGGGATGCAATCTGCTCATCTTCCGCAAGGTACATCCCCTGCCCTCTCTGCGGCATGCTCTGTGCCCAGCGCAAGACCATCTATCAGAGAAGACTGGACTTCCCGGGAAATTGAGCGCAAGAAATCGTGGTCTACGATTCGAGGGATATTATCGATGATACGCTAAGGATATTTTGAGTACGTGGGACCGCGGGGTGCAGGAATGACAGCTTACCTTGTACGCAATATGAAAGTAAGCAGATGTCTCCGCCATAACAATGAGTTCCTCTTCGTAAGGATCGGGCCCGCGTAGACGTGCCAAGTCCGCTTCTTCCAGTCCTGCATAGCCCACTGCTGACAGTGCAGTGAGGGCCGCCCTGATGAGCGTCGGGTCAGTCTCACTCTCAGTCTGCGGTAACTTAAGCAAATTAGTTCTTTCCTTATCCGCCTTGTACTAGTATTTCGCGGGGAACTCGCCTTTCGAGCTTCCTTATAGCGGGCGAGATACTTTTCACGATACGTCGAAAAGTAGTGGTCGTTCAGCGTGAATGGCGGATCTTCGAGTTGTAACATCCATTCTATTCTCTCCCGGGTCTTCTCGCTCGCGCGCTCGATGACGTTCTCCATGATGGTTGCAATCTGATCGGGCAGAGACGTGGTGTATCGGCCAAAGCGTAGGTCGATGAGGTCCTTGACTTCTTCCAGCGTAGCATTATGAACCAAGTCGAAGCATTTGGTTGAGTATTGGTCCCATTCCTTGAAGATTCTCTCTATAAGGGATACCTTCGCCTCGAATGGGACGTTGTACGGCAGTTGGCGAGTGAGCGAACTATACAACACGTGCTCCAGTCAAACATACTGAGAAATCGGCGGACACACACCTTTGGATATGGGTTCTAACGTCTCGGAGGTACATTGCGCCTGTCTTCTGGGCGCTCTTGCCATGGTACAACATCGACGTGACCCCGAGACCGCCGCCGCCCTCGCTGACGACATCAAACGTCTCCCCAGTGTCGTAGTCAGCCTTCTCAAATGGGCGCATCTTCGGAGCGGTCCGGCGAATGTCATACCTGAACTGTGTATAAGCTGGTCGACACCTCTGTATAAGGCGTTGGTACGACTCGCGACCCTGAATCAGATGTTCGACGTCAGTGGAAAACGTGGTAACGAGTCGCAAAAGCTCCCCAGAAGGATTATCTGAGGGAGGCGGCGGGAGATTGTCCAATTGTTGTCTGACGTCTTGGTATGACTCCTTTGACTCCTTGCGAAGCCCGGGAAGCCTGGAGAGCGCGTAAGTAGGGATATAGGAGTCGCAAGGAAGCCAGACGAACGCTTGGTTGATCACGTTTCCGAGGAGTCGGCTCAACTCCTTTGTCAAGTTCGGAGTACCCATCCGATTGCGCAAAGTAGTTCTGTCACTCCACGGCGCCGTGCCCTCAAAGAAGGCCCGCTCCCGCTGACGAGCTGTCTCAAACGATATTTTCTCTTCAAGCTCCTTTGGAGAAGGCTGCTTGGTGACGAAATAACCGTCTAATATCCGGGAGTTTAACCCAAGTAGCGACAGGAATGGCAGTTACGTACGCTTCAGCGGATGGCTCGCTCCTTCTAAGACACTTAGCCAGGCTTGTTCCTCTCCGTGTTGAATAGTATCCGGTTTGGTCAGGACGCCTACATCAAACTGAGTAGTAGCACACTAGACCACTAGCAGAAGCAAGACAGCGGAACATACCAATCGTTCGCAATCCCTTTTCGTCTTCTTCGTGAGCAAGGAACGCAGCGCCCTGGTTGTCAATGTCGTCTGTGCGGACACGAGATTAGCTGGTGTGCTAGGAGGAGGCAAGATGGCGTACCGCGCATGGTGATCGTGAGTAATATCAGGGTATTACCCTTGATGTGCTCCTTGACCATGCTCTTCACGGCCTCGATGTTCCCGCGATCCTCGCCACTCGCTACATTCGATATGATACCTGACGGCAACCGTTTATTAGAACATGCCAACGGTGCTATCTTTGTCAAATCGCACCTGGAAGATCAATAAACGAGAGATCCGTCACTTCTGGAGCTTGCAGATCCAAACAAACAACGTCGTCTGAGAACGCAAGCTGCTTTACTGATCCCAGAGGTTTCTCGCCGGGTTTTAAGGACTTCGTGTCGAAGTTCTCAAAAAGGCTGGGAGAAACGCTCGGGTTCAGCACCGCCAGCTGGGCGCGGCGTAGCATCTCTTCAAGTTGCGTCTTATCGTGTAGAAGCGGACCGAAGGGCACTTCCTTAGCGGGAATCTTGTTTCCGTTCTCGTCAGTCTCTTTCCTCAGCAAGACCTGGCATTGCCAGGGACGGTTGCTGTGGATGAGGCGACATTCCATAGGGCATCTAATCAGAAACGCACGTCAAGTAAACAGCGGAAGCGCAGAATAGACAGATATTAACCTAGTACATGTTCCACTCGCTCTGGGCACGGTGATCTGTATCGCAGCGTCACTATCTCAATACTGCATTGACAATGTGAGACGTAAGGGTACTCACGCCGCTAATAGCTTCGACCAGCGAGCTCTGTTATCCCGTGTTAGTTTGGCAGGTAAACCAATAGCAAAGCACGTACCTTGCCCGCGCTTTGGTTTCCGATGACTGCTATCCTTGGTAAGTCGAAATCGGCTTGCGCTCTGCAACGCTGTTTTGTGAGGTACGGGCCGTTACCGCAATAGTTTCCCACACTTACCCCAAGGCCCTCAGGTCCGTGATAAGGTTGATAAGAGACCTTGTTCGTTTCGCATAATCGGAAGATGATATGTCCGCGGCTGCGAGCTGAGTAGAAAGGCTCTCGATCATGACGGATACACAACGCGACGAGAGAGAGCTTGCAAAGCCGGAGCAGTTAAGGACCGTGTCCTTATATCCCAGCTAGTGGTGATGTCAGTCAACGATCGCGAATATTAGAATGGTACGACTTGACTTAGGGGTATCTTTGTGAAACGCCACCGCGCGATAAGGGGAGGGTTGCAGGGCTACTGCTCCTATACGCTTTCGATCCTGGCCCTTTATAGCTGTTATAGCGTGTGAACGACGAGGCCTGCACGTTTTGTTCGCGGTTTGCATAAAACGCATGCACACATTGTTCGCTAGTCTCTTTTGCAGCAAGGTGACAGCGTGTCCTCAAACGCGTGGCTTACGAAGACATAATCAGAAGTAGCCTCCAGTATTTGTCTGTGAGAGGCACCATTGTTAAACACGCGACGTACTGCACAAAACCTGCTACCATGCTGGAACTGCGCATTCTACATTGGACGCAACATACCAATATGTAGAGCAAATGTCAGAAACCACGAGGCGATAGTTTTGAATCGGTGCTATACGGGTCGACTTCTGATACACGTTCAGACTAATGTGTATCAACTCCCGGTGTGCATGCTTGCTCATCAGACGAATAAGACCTGTAGTAGTTGAACATGTTAACTGGCACACGACGCGACGACAGGGATACAACATACGAGTTACAACGCGATAAAAGGGATTATGCAACACCCAATAGAGTAAAATCAGTCCAAGTTTACGCACATGGACAGGTGAGCGTCCATCAGCTTCATTAAGGTCGTGTTCTAGTGGCACCGTGGAGGTTTGAGGCAGAACTCGCAAGGAGTCAGTCACGGTGAGGGTGGCGGTAGAGAGTGGCAAGGGGGCGTACATCTTGAGCAGGTCAGTGATGACCCCTAACAGTCCTGTAGCGCTCAAACTCAGCGTGCTTCAAACTCATGGCTCCGAGTCCAAAGAGACGGTAGACGAGTAGTAAAAGATCTGCTCAGTGTCTCGTCACATTTGCATCACGGCTGCTCAGATACTGGTCAGGGCGGTACTCTCCGTGGGCGACGAGTACGATATTGAAAACGGCAGTCATGATAGGCGCTTAGGGCGCTGTGAAATCGAGCAAATATCGAGTAATAGACAGTGAACGACTATGGATACATGAAGGCAGACTCGAGACTATTTCTACAGTACACGATTGATATCCAGACCCTACATGTATGTATGCAAGAAACGAGTGGGTATATGTGTGACCGGAGACAGAAGCAAGATATCACTTGCGAGGCCGGAGCCTCTTCCGTATGTCGTTTTCAGCCTCGCCACCTCTTGGGGCCGTCGTAGCGGCCGCTCTCTTCGCCGTCTTCTCCACTGCATCCGTCCGCTTTCCTGTCTGCCTGCTCCTGCCGCCGGTCTTCTTAGTTCGCTTTCTTGTCAGTCATATCCGCCTTCTTCGCCGCTTTCTTTTCCGTCGTGCCCGTCTTCTTTTGTAGTCTTCTTAGCCGCAGCATTCGCCTTCTTCGCCGTGCGTTTTGCGGCCGCTTTCGCCTTCTTCGCGATCTCGACGCTCTGTTCCCTCGTTGGACTCCTGGCCCTCCTTGTCACAGCTTTCGCCCCGCCTGGGCGGGCTTTCCTTGTAGCCGGGGATGCAGCTTTCCTTGCGGCCGGAGATGCAGCTTTCGCGGCGGCAAGACGCGTAGAAGCACGAGTCTTCATTCGGTGTCCCCCAGCATGGACGGTGGCCATGTGACTATCGGTAAGATTGGCAGCATGTGTGGCCGCAGCGAGCTCGAGGGTCCCAACAGGAGACACGTCTTCAGAGACGACGTCGGCAGTGACAGAAGGCTTGCCGTCAATGGCGTCCGAGTCATTAGTATCGGGCACAGGTGCGGCCTCAGCGATCAAGGCGGTCGTGGCGTTCAAGGAAAGTGCATCCTCCGCATTGGCAAGGTCCACGGGAGAGGCGTCAGGGTCGAGAGTACACCCTGCGAGATACTTCCGTAGGTTATCGCGGGTGACATATCCGTTCACAGTTTCCCAGTCCATGGCTGGCAATGGCTTGTTCTTCTTTTTAGCGTCGCGAAGATTGAAGAAGTAGTCGTTAAGATGCGCGTTGCAAGCGTTCCAGATCCGTCCCCATGCGCGGAACCACGAGTCGAGACCTGCATCAATGGCGGCCTGCGAAAGGTTGATACCCTCATTGAAGAGATCCGAGCTCTTAATGACCTTCTTGCGGCTAGCAATCATCCACAAGTCCTTCGTCTCCCATGCCCGAACGATGGCAAGAAATTCCTCTCTTTGCTCCGGGCTGTCGGCGGCGACCATCACGAGTGTGTCACCATAAGCAGAGCCAGAAGATGGACTCTAAATCGTGGCATAGGAGGTGAGCTATATCTTCCTGATCGGGACACTGCGCAAGCGCGCAGCGCGGCGTCTTGGATGAGAGC
>JANHOG010000220.1:0-21288 GCA_027627325.1 Phlebia brevispora
TCATGAGGGTGTGCGGGATGAAGTCGCTTTTAGTGGAGTTGCGGGATGCTATAAACATGATTGGGAGCTCACCCAAGAGAAGTGTTCCGCTCTAGCGGTAACACGTTCACGGGGCGCCTCGTCTTGCCACTGTCAAGCACTCCCAACTGTGAACCAAGCATAGGATCGAGGGGGAAGCGACTTGCCTTCCAGTGGATTGTGTTGGTTGATGGACGGACATAAGAGATAATCAGAAAGAGGACCAAGTGGTGCTCGTCCAACAGAGAACCTCACTGGAAGATATAGGCAATGTCCTCAAGGCCGCCATCCCGCATTCGTCAAGACGACTGAGCTCACAAGTCAGGCTGTACGCATAAGACGGTCCGTGTCGCCTAGCGCTTTGTATGGAACATAAACAAGGTTGTGAATTGATGCTACCGTGGCGCACATCAGCGGTCGCGAATATCCTTTGTCTGAACATCAGCCGCGGAGGCGGGACAACAAGGCGTTCGCCCATTAGTCTTTGTATGTGATCAAGGTTGATGCTCCTCCAAGCGGTTGTCTAATGGTTTCCTGGAACCTGCACAGTGCCGCCATATGCCTGGTAACCAGATCCCATTACAACAATCACCGCTTTTGTCTTAGAACGGAGGACGTGCGCAGGAAGATACACCGAGTTACATGCTACGACTCAACACGACTGCGATTATTAACAAACTGACGTATCTTGACGTCCTTTTGCCCCAGGAGCTTCACAGCCTTCTCGAAGTGCGCACACATGTCGCTGTAGACGTGCAGTCTCTCTCCCACATCGAAATCAATCGTGTCGACTCTTTTCTCCGCCTCGGTGTATGCATCCCGTAGAACCTTGCGTGCGTCCTCGAGAACAGACGTGATTCCTGCGAGCGATGGATGAAGGCATTGCAGATTGTATCTGAGAAACCCGTCGGTCATCAGAGCATCGTGCCTCATCGTGCGCTGGTGGAATAGGCTGCCAGCTAGCATGAGCTGATCCTTGCGATCGTCGGGATGTTGCATATGCACTTCCTCCTCATCGACCTCTCTGTTGAGTGTAAAATAGACGGCGTTCCACCATAGTGATTCCAGATCGTGCAGCGGATTGTAGTGGAACTCGTGATCGCTGATGGCCTCCTCTGAGTCATGGACTTCCGGGGATGGAGTGATTTCACTCAGGTCGTCGGTATTTTCCCTCGTCCTCTGCGTCAATGTCGGGCCTTTCTCCCCACAGCGCGGTATCTTGGAAGGCTGCCGAAAGAGGTAGGTTTGCGAGCTCACTTCGACCGCCAGGAAAGACACAGTTCCCTTGCACGGCCTTAAGCTGGGCAATCCGGTCATCAAGGAATTTGAGAGCGACTCACAGTTCTACCGGGTTTGCCGAGCCGGACCTCATTTGTTGCGTACTCCAAGTCTGTGAGCTTCGCCGCACCTTCGACCAGTAGTATGTTATCGGCGCTAATGTCGCGATGAACCCAGCCAGACTTGTGCATCGCCCTGATGGCTGCAAGTGCGTCAAGAAGGCGAACAGCGGTTCTATGACGTTTGTACATACCAACGAGGATTTCCAATAACGCTTGAAAGACGACCAGAAGGGAATTTGTCTCGGACAGAGGATGCCCTATCTCCTTGTAAACCACGCGGTAATGAACTTGGAAATGATAACTGCTCAGCGAGGCTGGCCCCACCGACGCGTCTCTGATGCTCTCTAAGAGAACAGGAAGTTTCTCTAGCGGGACTGCAAAAGGTGGATATATTGGCGTACGATCCGGTTTACCTGACACAGATACATCTCCGTGAGATAACACCGTGATAAAGTGTTGCTGTAGATCCTTATGTTCTGACAGGTAGTCTGACTGCATGATCCGGGAGTACTTGATTCCTTCTCTTTCTCGCCAGCCATGAACCCAGGCATCTTTGAGAGCGACATGATCGCCGGTCGGTTCTCCGTCCATGACGTGGACGGCCTTCCACACACGCGTTCCGCGACCCACGATGCGACCTGCCCCATAGTCTGATAAAATCCCTATTGTGCGGTAAATAGATGTTTCTGAGCCTTCGGAATGTACTTCGATGTCATACTGCTGCTGGCCATCTACGTCCACACGGGCCATGGTAGGGTCCCAGCCCAATTGATCACGGTCCTTAGCGAAGTTGACTGAAAGAATAAAGTGCAACAATGTTCGTGTGTCCTAATTTACTTGAATCAGCGTCGTAAAATTAGTCAACCTGATACGCACATCGATGAAGTTATATGGCTGGGAGGCTATGATCTGTGAACGATCAAAGTACCAGAGTCTCATATCCGTGTCCTCGATCGTGAACCCATATACGAATCTGCGACGCGGATCGCGGCGCATACAGTTCGTCATGCTCAACGATATTTTCCAGATATTCTGCGATCCATATAATAGTCTGCCTTTTGCGATATATCGAGGAATTACGCACCTGATCCACACTGTCTGCGCCCTTAATCCTCTTGTATTCTCCCGGGACTGCGATGTTCGACCACTGTACAGATTCAAGAGAGCTCGGGGGACATAAGAAGTAAGCATCGGGAAAAGATCCAGGCGTCCTGTCGTCGAGTTCAGATTGACTGTTCTCATTATTCTGGAAGAATAAGCTCGGCTTGAATCTCTTGATGGCGTTCACGACAGTATGCACATCTCGCTGAAAAATACTAAACGCCTTGACATCCTCGGCGTGGCAACCTGCAGGAGTTTTATCGGTGTACCCCCATAACTTTCCTTTCTTCGTCACAGCGTTGCGGAAGGCTTGTCGATTGCTAAGTGCATCCAGATTGAGCTCTTCGCGAAGTGGAGGTAGTATCTTGTCTACAAAAAATGTGGTGGGCACTTGCCACGCAAGTCCAATAGGCGTCTTCAGCATATGAAGCTTGTTATCCGTGCTTGCGACCTGCAGCGTCAAGTTCTCACAACTAGTGCGCTCGACTCTATCGTGACCGTTAGTTATGACACGAGCTCTGTCGTATGCTGAAGTTCTCGATGTTGGCCAGGAGCAGAGGAGGTAGAGAGTTGCCATGTACGGAGGATATCGAGGCTGAAATGAATCATCTTAATCAATATCAGGCTGCAATTTTTGTTCTTTGTGCTACACGAGCTTGGCCCTTTGAGCATCGTGGCCAAGTGGTGGAGGTCTAAACGCGCGGGCGTTCTTGCCGACGCTTCACTTCAAAAGGCATCTTCGGTGATGGCGGCGGGCCGACGGCGCTCAGCTATTATTTTCCGAAGGTGGTTGAATTGCGAACACTTGCACCTGTGAACCGTTCAAGTGCAGAATCGGGGTTAGATGGCTTCCCTCTGCGATGCTCAATTGGATAATTTACTGACATAGAACAGAGTTAGATAAAGAACTCTCAAGCAATACTCTCCTGACGGCAAGGGAGGCCAGGAGGGGAGCGTCCTAAAGGCCACCCATCCCACGTTCATCAAGACTACTGAACTTACTAGTTAGGTTACACGTGTAAGGTCGCACGCGTTACTGAACGCTTTGCACGGAACGTTAGCAGGCTGCAAGAGTTGATCGTAGCGTGGCGTGTGTGAGATAGCCCTATCTCTGTTCGTCATGTAACTTGTTCACCATTTCTCGGATTACCTGCAGTATCGCCGAACGCCTGGTAACCAGACCTGAATACAACAGTCACCATCTGCGTAGGTGTAGCCCACGCCCAAACTCCGAGCTTTTCTTATTATTTTCGAGAACGTCTGGTTTACGGAACCGCAGTGCCGGAACTTGGCATCTTTCCACGCTGACAGTCGCTGGCCGCCTAATTCGATTCGACCGAGTCGCAGCTTATGTCCTGCGAGGATGAGACCTTCAAGATTGACCTGCCAGCCAGGCTCTTTCATCAGACTTCACTGGAGATCACAGGAGGATGCGGAATAACGCAGTTCCAGCCTCGAAAGTTGCCAACCGGAAGTTGACAGAAATCAGGAGTCATGTTCAGTAGCTCAACTCATCCTCTCTTGATTCCAAGTGACGTCATCTAATAATCATTCCATAGTGAAGCTGACTCTACTATTATGCCCTTAGGAAGACGAGAAAATGCTCCAAGACCATGATCTTGGTCAGAATTTGTAACTTCCTCCCGTACGTAGTCTGATCGATACTCCGAATATCCAGGACACCTCCGAGTTTATTCCTGAGTTCAGACATTCACGACTCGGTGACAATTCGTATCGATACCAACCGAGCGTGAAGTAGCAACTTAGCAGCGCAGTAAAGTGTCTGCAGCGCGAAATATCATGCGTGCTACGGCTGAACATCCAGATATGAATGCTTAAACAGCCCGATTTTCTATTTGTGGGTCCAGTAAGCCCTTTTTATGCCCCGCACGCTGTTGTTGGTTAGCTGACAGTTCAGCGTCAGCTTTTTGTGCGTCTTGATAGCAACGCGGCGATACACTGGAGGGGAGTTCTCATGCCAGCCTTATAGTGCTAGATGTGAGTTCTTGTTCCCCGCCCTTTTTCAGGCCTCCGTTTCGGGACTCTTTGACTCGTCCAGGGACCATCGTCGTAGCGATTCGAGGGCAGGAATGCGTGACACGCCGATGATACAAGTGACCGCACAGTTGTTCTGAATGATTCTTCTACGTTATCTGTAGGAGAAACCACCCAAATTATGTTGATGAAAGCAGACTAGCATGTGGTGGGTCCCATCGCATTTGTTCTCTCGAACCTCGTACAAACCTTATCACACGCTTTCAATCCCAGTGTTATTGACCGCTTAGCAACGGAGCTGAGTCGTGGCGGTAGCCTTCTTTTGGCTACAACATCGATACCTGAGGGGGAGCTGCAAGGCGATGAATACTCCGTGGCGATGATTCTGAGTCTGGCACAATAGCAGATGAGTGTATATTATTCTGAGATAGCGTGTGGCCCATTCCCTAGAATACATTCACCATGACTGTGCCGCCCCCCGCCGCCAGCAGCTCGTGCACAAAATCACGGAAGGCACCGCCTCAGACGGACAGCGCCACACATGCACGACAATCCAAAGCCCCTGCTCCACTGCACTTCAAGCAGATCAAGCCTTCCGCTCCGGAGGATCGTCAACCGCAAACGCCTACGATCTGTAAGGCCGTGATGGGTTATAGTGCTTATGGGAAAGTTGACAATGTGAGGGCGGCAGCGTTGCGCGACATGGGGCAGCGTATTAAGGAGGTAACCATCGAATGTTTTCTTCACAAGTTACTCCCGCCACTAGATCCGAGGATAAACATCGAGGATGTAGTGCGTCGTCTCGAAAGTGGCGCGAAGCCTGCCCTTACGCTGGATGATCAGGAGGGGAAGTGGTGGTCGGCGTTCAAGGAGGAACCTAAGGATACAGATGGTGAGGAGGACCCGGTTTACAAACCTTTCGCGGAGGTTGTGAACTCGATCTTGAAGGCGAGCTCGCTGTCCTCCGACAACTTCGCTTATGTGCAGCTCCCAACAAAGTCCCCGTTGTGTACTTTGCACCGGATATTGGAGAAGCCAGATGGATATGGCTATCTCTTGCATCGCGAAGGTGACGAAGTACTCAAGCCTGGGTGCAAACAGCCTTCGGTGCCATATTGGCGCCAGATCGTAGTAACAGCAGAATTTAAGAAGAGCGACACGAGCACCCCGGATCACAACAAGGTAAGCACTTTCGCGCAACCTTCCGTACCCAACTGTTGATACACCTTCCATAGTGTTTCGAACAGGTGTGCGGAAACATGCTACAGGTCATGCGTGATGACGCTACCAGGCGTTTCACTTATGGCTTCACCGTTGAAAACCTTCGAGTAAGGTTCTGGTATTGCAACCGGAGTGAAATCGTTGTCTCAAACCCCTTTGACATGATGATGGTAATCTAATTCGCTTATTCCGCATTAATGATACTGATACAACTTTTCTACTGCGCTCAAATAGGACAACGAAACGCTGATCCACTTCTTCTTGGCCCTCGCGCATCCTCCTTCGCCAGCCGATATTGGCTTCGATCCTACCATTGTTGGCCCTCGACGACCAGGTCCGCAAGGCGTTACCAGCTATGACATTCAAGTGCATTGCATGGACAAGCCGCGAACGTTCCGCACGATCAGGCTGCTTTACTGGGAGAGAGCGCGTGCACTTCGAGGAAGCGGGACCCGCGTGTGGGAGGCCCGCGAATTGGTGAATGGAGTGCTAGTCGGCCCCAGGGTTGCGATAAAGGATACGTGGGTCGACTCCGATCGCATGCGAGAGGGTGTCATAATTCCGCAAGTGAAGCGGGATGCAGTAGCAGCCGGGAGCAACCCCGAAGTAGTGGAAAAGGGTTTCCTGACCGTCGTATGTCACGGAGACGTCCAACTCGGTGGTGTGGCGGACAAGACTCTCGCGATCAAAGCGTCTCGGCGGCTCAAGATACATTCAACCACTAAGGGCGAAGAGAAGGAAGAGGCGAACAGCTATCAGATTAGATCTGCGGTAGGGTCCTGCATCGATAGCTATAGCAAGGGGAAACACATCTCTCCAACTATCGACTACGACCGAAAAACCCACTATTGGATAGTATTCCGGGAAGTTGGCGTACCTTTGCGGCTAGCAAAGTTGCTCGATCAGGCTTACCATTCGCTTGCGACAGTTATCCTGGGTGCGTCGCTTTCCCTGAATCAGACGAATATGGACTGATGTATAACTCTGAAGCGCTACATGCTATGCATCAATCGGGCTGGGTCCACCGGGACATCAGTGCAAACAATATCATATACGTGAACGGCGTAGCAAAGCTGGCTGATCTTGAGTACGCAAGGAAGGAGGGAAGCACGCAACGCTGTCATCAACTTCGTACGGTGCGTGCGGAAGAACTGGTATTTACCGCAGTTCCTTCTGAAACGTACTTGCTAGTCTTCGACCTTTTACCTTTCTGTCGAGGCGGGGCTCTCGAAGTATCGTTTTAAAGCTCCGGACAACACGAAACCGCCGGTCGCGAAGGTGACGATTCAGGAAACCACCAAGATGCCAATATTCCAACCCCGCGACCCCGTCAAAAAGGAGGGGAAAATTCCGAACCAAATTGAATTTCACTATAATCCATTGCACGACTTAGAGTCGTTGTGGTGGGTTGCAGTCTATCTGGTGTCCTACAAGTTCGTACGTGCCGGTCACGTAGATGACGATCGCAGCAAGGACAACATCGAGAAACACGACGGGGAGATTTCTAGCGTATTTCTGTCGCTGAAAGAGAGGTACGCCTTCCTTACGGACACAACTACGTTTCAGTCCTATGGTACGAGGCTCCATCCTGCGGTTCGGCCTATATGGATCACGCTCGAGGGATTGCGAAGCACGATTGTGGAAACCTACAGACGATTGGAAGTCGCGCCGCAGTCGATCCGCTTCCAAGATGTTGTACAGACGGGTATGCACAATATGTTGTACTCCTCTTTCTACCAGCTGGCACTCGAGTCCGGCGGTATCCGCATTCTCCCAAAGCCAAAAAAGGAGGAAAACGTAAAATCAAAGAAGTCGAAACAGTACGGCAGCACAGCAAACAGCTCCAAGCAACCCGAAAAACCAAGCAACCGAACAGCAGCTAGCGTTACCATTATGATGCAAAGGACGGGCCTAAAGCGTACGATAGCACTGGAAGATGACATTGACGTGCCGCCACCGGCGAGAAGGAGAGCCATAGGTAGTACGTACGATCTTTTAATTAATGTCTTTGAACCGCCGTATCCTAATGTTCAACTTTTCAGAATGTTCCGCAGCCTCTTGAAGACGGACACACATATGGCCGTAGAGTGGTTCTGCGACGTCGAAGTTGATAGGCTCCGTAGACTCCTCAATATTTGTATATCCTTCCCACAGGATGGCTCGTATGTCTTCAAGAATTTCAGCTACTTCCGCTAGCGAAGGGTGGAGGCACTGCAGCTGCTTAGCGAAGTAGCCGTTGAACAAGAAGACAGTCTGTCGAGTCTCTAGATCGTAGAAAAAGTCTTCGGCCACTCCTCGTTGCTCCTCGATATCGCCTTGGGTATCCGCTGCCTCTTCGTCAACGATCTCTACTTCCCTATTGACAGTGTAATACACCGCGATCCACCATAAGGCCTCCAAGTCGTGCAGAGGATTGTAACCAAATACTGGTGGGTTCCATGTTTTGTCCAAGGTTTTCAGAGTGTCTACACGAAAGAGATATTTGCCTGAAGCCACCTCGACTGGCACGAAGTTCAGCGTCCCCTTCGGAGCCACATCAGCGTCAAAGCTTTCATACTCGCTTTCATGTCTCTACGCACTGTTTTTCCGAGTGGATTTGGGCTCCTTTCACTTGTAGCGTATTCTAGGTCGATGACCCTGGCTGCACCGTCCACGATCACTATATTGCCTGGGCTCAGGTCACGATGAACCCATCCAGACTTGTGCATCGTAAGAAGCCCTGCTACAGCTTAGCCCATAGTGACGATGACAGCTAAGGTAACGTACCATACAAAGCTTCCGCTAACGCCTTGAATACAGTCTGAAGGGAGTCCACTTCAGCTAATGACTTGCCCGCTTCTTGGTAGACGATCCGATAGTGGACCTGAAAAAGCGTAACAGGTGTCGGAATTTCTTTGTGCGAGCCATTTTCAACTACTCGTGTGGACTTTCCAACCGTAGATGAAGAATCAGGCTGGAGAAAACTTGGGGTGTGGTCTTGTATCCCCGCAACGAAAACGTCTCCATGAGTTTGCACTTTCATGAGGTGCTCGTTGAGCTCCGGATGCTCTTTCGCAAAGTCTGCTTCGAGCACTTGAGAGAGATTGTTGCCTTCACGTTGACGAGTGTTATCGACCCATGCGTCCTTCAGAGCGACAGGTGGTCCGACTTCCTCTCCTTCAACGAGTCTGACAGCCTTCCATACCCGTGTCCCCCGTCCTAAGAGATCACGCGCACTGCTATCAGACAACAATCCTAGAGTTCGATATACTACGATTTGAGCCTCTGCGGAGCGTACGGTGATGTCGTACTGAACATGACCATCCACATGTATTTCTTGCATTGTAGGGTCCCATCCCAGCTGATGCAACTCCGCGAATGAGAGGGAAAGAATAAATCGCAACAGTGTATGATAGTCCTATAAGGATTTCAGCCATAATAGGATGTCGCAAAAATGTTTAGCTACCTCGCGAAAGTCGAACGGGTCCGAGACCACAATTTGAGAACGGTCACAATACCAGAGCTTGATGTTCGCGTCTTCAGCAGTAAACCCGAAGGCGAATCGACGGCGAGGATCCTTCTGCATGCAATTAAGCAAACTCCGGGACATTTTCTTGATGTTCTTCGGTTCGTCACAAGTCAGATCGGTTCGCAGAGCGTGATTTGTAGCGATAAATACCTCTTGCACATTCTGTTCGTTGTTTTCGACCTGATATTCCCCGATAACAGCAATATCTGCCCATTGCGCGGGCCCAAATGAATGTGAGACTGGTAGAAAGAACGCATCAGGTAAAGATTCCTGCGTTCGTTTCTCAAAGCTGGACTCTCCCTCTGTGTTGTTACATAGCGCCACGGTTGGTTTGCCTCGCTTTATGGCGTTCACGACGCGGCGCACGCCACTCTGGAAAGGCTTAAAGGCCTCCTGGACTATTGTTCCATGGATGCCCGAGGGACTCGTTTTGCTGAAGCCCCAAAGCCTTCGTCGTGCCGACAATGCGTGCTTGAAGGTCCCTCTGTCGACGAGCTGGTCGAGCTTTTTGCGGGGTGGACGGAAATGTGGAAGGAGTGAGGGGAGAATTTCGTCCACAAAAAAAGTCTGTAGGAACCTGATATGCGATACCGTTGGGTGTTTCGAGAGGCTGGGGCCGCTCGACATGCCTGTCTCTACGTGAACTCATAGTAGCGCTGTACAGGTTGGTGATGGTAAAGGATCAAGCGCATCCTGGGAGCAAAATGATTGCAGGTCTAAGAGTGCATCAATGGACCTGAGCGAGCGTTGAGCAGGCTCTAGCAGATTTGATGAAGTCGCGAATGTACATTTCAGAGTTCGGTGTCGGTTCCGGATGTCTTTGTTCTCTTTCGAGGACGACGCGTCCGCTGATCCGGCGCTTACGCGCTTTGCATCCTGACGATCCGCTTATGGCCGCGGCACTCAGAGTCAATGTATCAAGACTACTGAACTTACTAGTTAGGTTACACGTGTAAGGTCGTACACGTTACTGAACGCTTTGCACGGAACATTGGGAAGGCTACACGAGTTGGTCGTAGCGCGGCGTGCGTGAGATAGCTGTTCGTCGTCGCGTCAGGGTCGCCTCTGTTTTGGAGGAACAATAAGGGCAGTCACTCGTAAGTCAAGGTTTTCCCGCCTAGTATGTAATCTATTCATCGTTTCCCGGATTACCTGCAGGATCGCCGAACGCCTGGTAACTAGACCTGAATACAGCAGTTACTACCTGCGTAGGTGTAGCCCACGCCCAAACTCCGAGCGTTCCTTATTTTTGTTTGAGAACGTCTGGTTTACGGAACCGTAGTGCCGGAACTTGGCATCTTTCCACGCTGACAGTCGCTGGCTGCCTAATTGGATTCGACCGAGTCGCAGCTTATGTCCTGCGAGGATGAGAACTTCAAAGTTGACCAGCCAGTGAGGCTCTTTCGTCAGATTTCACTGGAGATCACAAGAGGAAGTGAGATCACGCAGTTCCAGCCTCGAAGTTTGTCAATCGGAAGTTGACAGAAATCAGGAGCCGTGTTCAGTAGCTCAACTCATCCTCTCTTGATATCAAGTGACGTCATCTAATAATTATTCCATAGTGAAGCTGACTGTACTATCATGCCCCTAGGAAGACGAGAAAATGCTTCAAGAACATGATCTTGGGCGTTTCATTACTTCCTCCCGTACGTAGTCTGATCGACACTCCGAATATCCAGGACACCTCTGAGTTTATTCCTGCATTCAGACATTCACGACCCGGTGATAATTCGTATTGATACTCGCTGAGCGTGAAGCAGCAACTTGGCAGCGCAATAAAGTGTCTACAGCGCGAAATGCCATGCGTGTTACGACTGAACATCCAGAAATGAATGCTTAAACAGCCCGATTTCTTGTTTGTGGGTCCAGTAAGCCCTTTTTACGCACCGCACGCTGTTGTTGGTTAGCTGACAGCTCAGCGTCAGCTTTTTGTGCGTCTTGATAGCAACGCGGCGGTTCACTGCACGGGGGTTCTCATGCCATCCTTATGGTGCTAGATGTGAGTTCTTGTTCCCCGCTCTTTTTCCAGGCCTCCGTTTTGGGACTCTTTGACTCGTCCAGGGACCATCATCATAGCGAGCAGAGCGTTTTCACAGTTATGCGCGACATGCCGATAATCCAAGTGACCGCACAGTTGTCACAATACTCTTGAAGGATCCTTTCACGTTATCTGTAGGAGAAAATCGCTCAAATTACGCTGATGAGAGCAGACTAGTATGTGGTGAGTTTCATCGCTTTTGTTCTCCTCGAACTTCGCACAAACCTTATCATACGCTTTCAATCGCAGCGTTGTTAACCGGTTAGCAACGGAGCTGAGTCGTGGCGGCAGCCTTCTTTCGGGTACAACATCGATACCCAAGCGTGGCCGCAAAGCGACGTACCTGTCGTGGCGATGCTTCTGAGCGTGGCACAATAGCAGATGAGTGTATATTACGTTGTGGCACCGTACGGCCCACTTCCCAGAACACAGTCCATTCACCATGATTCCGCCGTCTCCCGCCTCCAGCAGCTCGTCTGCAAAAGCTCCAGGGATACCCCCCCCAGATGGACAGCGCTACTTATGCAGAACGGTCCAAAGCTCTCGCTCCACTACACTTCAAGAAAGACAAGTCATCTGCATCGGATGCGACACCGCCTGCCGCAGGGGATCGACCACCTCAGACCCCCGCAGTTTGTAAGGCTGTCATGGGTTATGAGGCTTACGGGAATCTGGATGATGCAAGGGAGGCAGCGTTGCGGGACATTGGAGCGAGTGTCAAGGAGGTAACTTTGGCGTATTTCTTTAAGAATCTCCTGCCGCCGCTGGATCCAAGCATACGTCTTGATGATGTGGTGCGTCGATTGGAGGGGGGAGAAGCGCCTGCCCTTCGATCCCACGAGAAACATAATCGTTGGTGGTCAGCATTCGAGAAGGAGCCGAAGAATGCCGGCGGTGACGAGGATCAGGCTTACAAGCCCTTCGAACAGGTTGTGAAGGCGATCTTGGAGGCGAGCCCGGTGACCCCACGGAACTTTGCCTATATCCAGCTGCCGACTCAGTACCCTCGATGCACATTGGGACAGGTATACGAAAAGCCAGACGGGTATGGCTACCTTCTTCACCGTGAAGGTGACTCAGAGCTCCGAGAAGGGCGCGAGCCGCCCGAGATGCTCTATTGGCGTCAGTTCGTAGTCACCGCTGAATTCAAGAAAAGCGATACAAACGCAACTGAGCATAACAAGGTTAGTACCGTATACGCCATTGTACCGTACGCGACTCTAATTTACACTACCGTCGAAAGTGCGTTCGACAGTTGTGCGGAAACATGCTACAGGTCATGCGTGACGATCCCACCAGGCGTTTCACGTATGGTCTCACCATCGAAAACCTTACCATGAGACTGTGGTACTCCAGTCGAAGCGAAATTGCTGTCTCAGCACCCTTTGAGTTGATGAAGGTACGACTTCAAGCCTTTTATATTTTGCATACGACAATAATACATGCTTGTTACTGTGTTCGAGTAGGACTACAGAACCATAATTCGCTTCTTCCTGTCTCTGGCACATCCTCCGTCGGTAGCCGACATTGGCATCGATTCTTCCATAGTTGGCCCTCGGCAAGTCGATGACTACGACATCCAGGTGCATTGTGCCCACGGCGTGGTACGAACGTTTCGCACAACTAGGCTGATTCACGCGGAAAGAGCTCGCGCTCTTCGAGGAAGCGGGACACGTGTATGGGAGGCCAAAGAAATCGTGAACGGAGCTCTCCATGGTCCTCCGGTTGTGGTGAAGGATACATGGGTCGATTTCGATCGCATGAGGGAGGGCGACATAGTTTCACGAGTGAAATCGGATGCAGCAGCCGTCGGGGTTAACCCTGAGCTTCTGGACATGGCTTTTCTAACTGTCGTGTGCCACGGAGATGTCCGACTCACTGGAGAAGTGGCAGACACAACTCACACGGTGGACGCAAAGAAGCAATTTCTAGTACAGACACCCACCAAGGGCGATACGCGGGAACAGAATGCAAGCTACGTCTCGAGGCAGACGAACGGCTCTCTCATAGACGGCTATGGCAAAAAGCCGGAACTTCACAAGGGTATCGAGTACGAAAAGAAGGCTCATTATCGGATCGTATTCCAGGAGGTTGGAACCCCTTTGCGAGTGGAGACGTCTCTTGAAAAGGCTTATCGTTCACTCCGGACAGCTACTATGGGTGCGTTATCATCTATCATGCGAGATGGATGAGGATAAATGTTTATTTCAAAGCGCTACATGCTATGCATCGGGCGGGTTGGGTCCACCGGGATGTTAGTGCCAATAATATTATACTCGTCGGCGATGTAGGAAAACTAGCGGACTTGGAGTACGCTAGAAAGGAAGGAAGCGAGCAATGTGGCCACCGACTGCGTACGGTACGTACTGAATTCGTAGCCTGCGTTCCTCGCTGAAGCGTGCTTGCTAGGCTTCGGCCTTTTCTCTACCCGTCGAGGCGCACGAAGGAGCTTATAACTTCACGCGAAAGGCCGATGATGAGGAAAGAGCAGACTCAGAGCCTGTCGTGCGAGAGAAGATCCCGAATTCTGCCAAGCTTCCTAGTTTGGTGCCAAAGGTACCCATGAAGGTCTCAGAAATGCCTACGAAGGCAAAGACGAAGACGGAGAAGACAAAACTCGAGTTCCGCTACAATCCGTTGCATGATTTGGAGTCCCTGTGGTGGGTTGCGGCTTATCTCATATCCTACAAGCGCATTTCTTCCTGGTCTAGCGGGGACATTGAAGACGATCGAGACGATGCCATCCGTCAGACGCATAATGAAGAAATCTCCGAGCTTTTCGAGCTACAGAGAAACAAACACCTTCTCCTCGTGAGCGAAGACAAGTACGCGAGCTTTGGAGCAAGGCTTCATCCTTCGGTGCGATCCATCTGGGCCACGCTGGGAAGGCTACGCACGACGCTTGTGGAACTCTACAAAACGCTTGAGGCCAAACCAGAGTCGATTTGCTTCCGCAATGTCGTGCAGACAGAGATTCACGACATATTCTATTCGTACTTCGTCAAATTGGAGGGCGACGCCAGTGGTATCAAGATAGCGCCAAAAAACCTAGGAGCCGTGAAGCGTCCCAAAACAGATCGTGAAGAAAAACGTCCGGAGGTTATAGATAAAACGACAGCTACCATCGTCAGGCGCATGGAAGTTACAGGTTTGAAGCGCGAAGCACCTAACGCTGTCGTTCAACCGCACAGCAAAAGACGAGCCACAATTGGTATGTAAAGCCGTTCAAACTGGGGTTCCAAACCGACGCATGCTGATATTCGCTTTTTTGCAAATTTCAGCGGCTTCTTGAATGTTAGCGCACATTTGACCGTAGGCACCGTCCGCAATGTCGAAATCGATAAGTTCAATAGACTTCTCAGCTGCTGTATACGCTGTGCGCAGGAGAATCAGCATGTCGTTGAGAACATAGCCTACGTCTTCCAGCGAAGGGTGGAGGCACTCCAACTGGTTTTCGAACCAGGTGCTGGACAGCATGACAGTCTGTCGCTTGTTGAGATCATAGAATAGCTGTTGAGCGAAGTGACGTTGTGAGCTGGTAGCGCCTTGTATGCCTGTTTCCTCGCCATTAGCGGAGTCCACTTCCCTGTTGACGGTGAAGTAGACTGCAATCCACCATAGCGCCTCCAGATCGTGAAGAGGATTGTAGCGAAATTCGTGGCGAGGGGTGGAGGTCATCTTCTGGACTAAGGAGGGAGACGGACCGGGCAATTCGCCAGTCCGTCCGTTGCTGGTCAATTGGGCCGGTGCTTCAAGTTCGTCCGTAGTCTTATCTGGCACAAAGAAATACAGACATGAAGCCACTTCAACTGGCATGAAATTCGCGGTCCCCTTGGAGCGAAACCGCTTGTTAGCGACGCTCGTTGTGGGCTATGCAAACATACGCACCGTTTTTCCGACCTTACCTCGACTCGCTTCACTTGTAGCGTATTCCAGGTCAGTGACCCTCGCAGCTCCATCGACAATCACGATGTTACCCGGGCTCAAGTCACGGTGAACCCACCCAGATTTGTGCATCACAAGAACACCTTCCAAAAGTTCAATATGACATCGATCGAGAGCTGGCGTTTTCAACATACCGTACAAAGCCTCCTCCAGCGCTTTAAACACAGTATAAAGGGAAGTTACTTCGGCTAGCGACTCGCCTACTTCTTGGTAAACGATCCGATAGTGGACTTGGAACTGGGGAACGGGTGCTGAATCTCCTTTCCGTAAACGACTTTGAGCCGCTCGAGGGGAGAGTTCGTTCGCCGAAGCTGAGCCAGAGCACAGAAAAGTCGGGGTATGGTCTTGCACACCCGCAACGAACACGTCTCCATGAGTTTGCACTTTCATGATGTGCTCGTTTAGTTCCGGATGCTCCTTTGCAAAGCCCCCTTGAAGAATTTGAGATACATTGTCCCCCTCACGTTCACGAGTGCTATCAACCCAGGCGTCTTTGAGAGCGACAGGTGATCCAGCTGCCTCTCCATCAACGAGCTTGACGGCCTTCCATACTCGTGTTCCTCGACCTAAGATGTCATGCGTATTACTATCAGACAACAACCCTAGGGTGCGGTATACCACGGTTTCAGCATCCGCGGAGCGTACAGTGATGTCATACTGAAGATGATTATCGACATGTATCTCCCGCATTGTAGGATCCCACCCCAGCTGATGGAGCTCGGAGAATGAGAGGGAAAGGATGAACCACAATAGTGTACGATATTCCTGGAGATGCTTGAGCTTTGATAGAGCTTCGCAAACATTTTTATTTACCTTAAGGAAGTTGAATGGACTCGAGACTACGATTTGGGAACGATCACAATACCAGAGCTTGATACTTGCGTCTTCAGCAGTGAAGCCGAACGCGAAACGGCGGCGAGGGTCTTTCTGCATGCAATTCAGCAAACTCTGGGACATTTTCCTGATATTCTTCGAAGGATCGTGGATTAGAACAATTCGCAAATTGGAATTCTGGCAAACACCTACCTCTTTCGCACTCTCTTCGTTGTCTTCTACCTGATATTCTCCAATAACAGCAATATCTGACCATTGCACAGGACCAAATGAGCGTGAGACTGGTAGAAAGAACGCGTCGGGTAAAGAATCCTGCGTTCGTTTCTCGAAACTAGATTCTCCCTCTGTGTTGTTACGTAGCGCCACAGTTGGTTTGCCTTTCTTTATGGCGTTCACGACGCGGCGCACGCCGCTCTGAAAGGGCTTAAAGGCCTCCTGGGCTATCGTTCCATGGATGCCCGATGGACTCGTTTTGCTGAAACCCCAAAGCCTTCGTCGTGCGGACAATGCGTGCTTGAAGGTCCCTCTGTCGATCAGCTGGTCGAGCTTTTTGTTGGGTGGACGGAAATGTGGAAGGAGTGGGGGAAGAATTTCGTCCGACAAAGAAGTCTACAGGAACCTGATATGCGATACCATTGGGTGTTTCGAGAGGCTGGGGCCGCTCAACATGTCCGTCTCTACGTGAACTCATAGTAGCGCTGTGCAGGTTGGTGATGGTAAAGGATCAAGCGCATCCTGGGAGAAAAATGATTGCAGGTCTGAGAGTGCATCAATGGACCTGAGCGAGCGTTGAGCAGGCTCTAGCAGATTTGATGAAATCGCGAATGTACAGTTCAGAGTTCGGTGTCGATTCTGGATCCCTTTGTTCTCTTTCGGGGACAACGCGTCCGCTGATCCGGCGCTTACGCGCTTCGCATCCCGACGATCCGCTTCCGCGGCACTCAGAGTCAATGTTAAAACGTTAAGGTCACTTCATTAGCGTCATCATGGACGCAAAGATCGTTAGGTTCGCTTAACCCCCAGGCGAGTTTGCAGACCCGGATTACACTAGCGCAGAAGCTCCCAAGCCACGTACAAGCACTGGCTATCTACAAAATCGAATTCTGCTACCAGCCATTGAATTCAATGTCTTTGAACCGGCATACCCTGATGTCCGACCTTTTGGCGATTTCAGCAGCGTCTTGAAGGAGGACACACATGTGCCCGTAAGCGTCCTCTGCAACATGGAAGTCGAGAAGGTCAAGTGATTTCTCAGCTTCTGTATATCCTGCCCGCAGGACAATGCGTATGCGGTTCAGAATGTCAGCTATTCTCTCTAGCGAAGGATGCAGGCACCGCATCTTGTCAGCGAACCAGCCGCTGAAAAGAAAGGCAGCCCGTCTATTTTCGAGGTTATAGAAGAGCTGTTGAGCAACTCGACGTTGCTCCATGGTGGCGCCTTGCGTGCTTGTCGCCTCGCCATCGATGGATTCCACTTCCCTCTTGACGGTAAAGTAGACCGCGATCCACCACAGGGCCTCCAGATCGTGCAGTGGATTGTAGCGAAACGCGTGCTTGGGAGTGGAAATCGTCTCCTCTTCGAGAAGTAGCGCAGGGCCCGTCAAACCCATTGCCGCACGCTTCCGTATGGGCAGCGTCTCGAGTTCGAGTTCTTCCGCAGTCTCGTGTGGGCGAAAGAGATATTGGCCTGTAGCAACTTCAATTGGCATAAAGTTCGGAGTTCCCTTGGACATGGGCCATCCGTCAGCATCAAAATTTTGACTATGAGCTTTGGAAACCCACGCACTGTTTTCCCGACTTTCCTTTGGCTTGCTTCACATGTAGCCAATTCCAAGTCTGTGATCCTCGCCACGCCGTCGACAATCACGATATTACCTGGGCTCAAATCGCGATGGACCCATCCAGACTCGTGCATTGCGATAAGCGCTATCGAGGGCTCAGCGCGGGGCTACTGACATTATTTGGCTCAACGTACCGTATAAAGCCTCTTCCAACGCTTTGAAAACGGTATGCAGAGAATGTATTTTCTCCAGTGATTCGCCTACTTCTTCGTAGACGATACGGTAATGTATCTGAGGTGGAAGGGTAGGTTCCGTATATTCTTGCTGCGAGAGACTTTGGGTTGTTTGAAGAGGGCCTTCGGTTGCGGGTGTGCGTGGAGAGTGGAAGTAGCTGGGGGTGCGATCCGGCACACCTCCGATGAATACATCTCCGTGGACTTGCACCCGCATAATGTGCCCGCTCAGTTCCGGATGTTCCTTCGAGAAGTTCCCCTGGAGAGATCGAGAGACATTGTCTCCCTCGCGTTCACGAGCGCTGTCGACCCAAGAGTCCTTCAGGGCGACCGGCGGTCCGCTTTCCTCTCCATCGACGAGTTTAACAGCCTTCCATACCTTTGTCCCGTGTCCCCTGATGCTATCCGCCTCATACAGCACTTCTTGCGTGCGGTATACCATGACATCAGAGTCCGCAGGGCGCACCGTAATATCATATTGAGGATGACCTTCTACTTGGACGGCCTGCATGGTAGGATCCCACCCGAGCTGGTGTAGCCCAGCGAATGAAAGAGAAAGGACGAAACGCAGTAGTATACGATATTCCTGAGGATACGTCAGCCCTGAAAGTTGTCTCAAACACGTATGCCTACCTTGATGAAGTTAAACGGCCTTGAGACTAAAATCTGAGAGCGGTCGCAATACCAAAGCTTGATATCCGCGTCGTCCACGGTAAATCCATATACAAAACGACGGCGAGGATCTCTCTGCATGCACATAGACATGCTTTTAGATACCTTCCTGATATTCTTTCTTACAAGTTAGACCACGTTGTAAATCTGGCATCCGACGCGACGTACGTCTTTGGCAGAATCCTCTCCGTGTTTCACTTGGTATTCTCCGACAACGGCTATGTCAGTCCACTCTATAGGACCCGCGGAGTGCGCGATTGGTAGAAAGAACGCGTCGGGTAGAGAGTCCGGCTCTCGAAAGTCCTGCCTACTTTCTCCGCTTTTGTTGTTACACAACGTCAGGGTTGGCTTGCACTTCTTTACAGCGCTCACAATGCGGCGCACGCCACTCTGGAAGTGCTTGAAGGCATCTTGGACATTTGTCCCGTGGATGCCCGAGGGACTCTTCTTGGTGTAGCCCCATAGCTTTCCTTGCGCCGACAATGCGAAGCGGAAGGCGTTTCGATCAATGAGTGCGTCCAGGTTAAGCTCCGGGCGAAGCCTAGGCAGTATATCTTCGACGAAGAAATCGGCGGGCACGTAGAATGCGGGGCCTTCTGGTGTGTCTATGTACAGATCTTTATCCACGCTTTCGATGGGGAAGTCGATGGACGTATCAAAGCTGGGATATTCGAATCTATCCAATAGTGTGTCACTTTCGGTGCTTTCGGACGATGGCCGAGAGTGCGATTGAAAGCGCGGCATCGAAGTCCTATCCGCTAAGCATTGCATTCTGGTACTAGGTACGAAAGACTCAGCGTAGACGTGATTCAGGTTGGAAAATCGGCGATGGGTGCTGTTGTATGGGGGTTCGATGGTGATTTCACTGTCCAATACATCGAGAGCAATATAAAGGCCAGCGTAGTGAACACCTTCAAGTTGCGCTTTTGTTATCTGTCGTCTGCGCCACGAACGCTTTGACCAACAGTCCGAGTTTTGTAGCCGCCGGCAACGCGCGAGCGCTCCAACAGCTCGATCGCGAGATCCGACGATCCGCTCGAAAAGGCAATTTCGGTGATCGACACGGGCGGAGGAGCGGGCCGGGGTAGCCTGAAGACCTCGACGGTGGAGGACTCGCAGGTGGGGCTGGAAGTGGTCGAAAAAAAGCTTTTGGTGAAAGAATAATCGTTAGATTTCATGAGAAGTTGTGCAGTAATAGTTACTTGAACATACCATTGTCGAGGACTTGACGAAGATCGCAGTCTCGTGATGAGGCGACCTGCTGTCCGCGCACTTACCGTAGTACAGTCTTGAACCAGATTTAGCTCTTCAAAGCTGACAGCCAAGTGCGACGTCACAAGCATAGCACATGAGGTCACAGAAGTAGGTCAGAGCATAACTCTGATAGATCAGACGTGTCAGTGCCAGCGAAGCTGTGAACGAACTTTAGCTTGCAGGCCGGAGTCCATCAGTGTAAAGCGGGTGAGTCAATCAAAGACTATTCTTCATGTTTCGCAGCATAGACTCGTTCATCCACGCGCAAGGATAGAATTGTCCTGTGAGGAAACAAAGCGGCATGTCAACAAATATAGACAAGGGAGCTCAAAATACAACATACCTCAGCGGTGTCGCTTTTCGCCACGCGCGATCGCTTTAGTTGTGGTACGTAGTCAGGGAAGGACAGACGAGAACTTGCCGACTGGACACTCCTGTGGCGTCTCAATACATCCCAGCGAACTAGCGACAATGGCTTTGTTCGGACCACTGGCATGGCTCGAAGCGGTTGCTACAATACATGTCACCTAGCGATATAGCAAGCAGCGGAACACCGTTGGCTCTCACTATTCGCGGGGCGTTCCTTGCGTAAGGGATCGGCACTGCGGCTCAGTAGCTACGTCGTTCGAGGCGTCCGCGTCAAAGGCTGGGCGTTTGATTTCAACAATATTCTTGTCTTGCTCTTGGCATTCGTCAATGCAGCAGTGCCCGCCATATAATTACACATGTCACCTTCACAAAACATGGGGTAACTGCTGGGGAATTGACCGGTACAATACGAGCATCTCGGCGAGCTCGCCGTGCCCTGTTGCGCCTTGAGTACGCACGCTCACGACATCGTGATCTTCGAAATGATCCCAAGCCCGGTCCGCCACACGGAAGTGCAGAGTCAGACCCTGCGTAAGTCTCTGTTGAAATTGACGGGCCGACGCTAACGCGCGCGAGATATCTGTTTGAGCTGGTGATGCTGAGGAGAAATCGCTCCCATGCCGGACGATCCTAGCGCTGAAGCACGGGTTATCGCGCTGGGAACGTGCCTTGACGCTGTGGTAAAGCACTTGCCTGCTCGAGTAAGCCGGCGTGAGCGATATCACGACTCCCATGCGCTCCCCAGGTTCCCAACATGCGACTTGGCAGTTGGTTGATGTCGACGACGGATGAGCATCGTATCTGACTGTCACTATCGTCCGAGTTGAGAGTGTGAATGCACTGTGTTGGGTGCTCGGTGCACCGGTGGATCCTATCCAGTCGGCCTCCGGGCGCGGACAGATTGGAGAAAGGACCAATTCGTGGATTCGAACCGCGGATAGGAACAAGCCAAGGGACTCCAAATAATACACCCGCAGCG
>JANHOG010000221.1:0-21168 GCA_027627325.1 Phlebia brevispora
TTTGTCCTTGTCCTTGTCTCTGTCACGTTCGCGTTCGCGCTCGCGATCTCCATCCTTGACAGGCTCCTTGCGTCGGCGACTTGTGGTCGAGCCACCATCTTCGGATGCCTCTTTCTCGCGTTCTCGCAGGCGCTCCTAGAGTCATTCGTTAACACCGCGACTCAGCGAGGGGTAATGGAAGATACAAACCTTTTGCCTTTTGACAAATTTTGCGAAAGCGGCGCGGCGACCCTCATCGTCCTCTAGAGCCTTAAACTCTGGCAGCTCCTGGATGAGCGGAACAGCCTGTAGAGGTAAGGTCATTACCAAGGTTTTACAAATACGGAGGATCTCTACGTACTTCTTCATATGACAAACTGATGTCCAGGGGTTCAGGCAATTTCTTCAATGCATAGCGGAGATCGTCCTGCAGGTGCCTCTGCTTCCTCTCTGCACGACGCTTCTCCTCAGCCCTCTGTTTGACGGCAGAGTCGAGTAGCTAACATACATGATATTAACTTCTCCGCTTCATCAGGAGGCGTGTAAGGTACTCACAGTCCTAAAAATTTCGTCCATATCTTCCGGCTTGAGCTTCTTGCGCACATCTTCGTCATCTTTCACCACTTTCAAGAAACCCTCTTTCGTCGTCTCGGAGGTGATCTTAAACAGTTTAGACGTGCTCGCATTCGCCTCATCCTTAGGCTTCCCCTCTGTGTCCTTCTTGTCCACCATCACGACATCCTTATCTTTGTCTTGTCCCTTGTCTCTCTCCTCAGCAGGAGCATTCTTTTCGTTGTACCTCTTAATGGCGGTCTCCACAACCTCAATCTTGTCATCCAGCTTCTGATCAAGGCCGTCGACTACATCCCAAAAGAGCTCGAGAGGGTTGGAGCCAGGTTTGCCAAGCATATCGAGGTAACGTTTATCATCCTTGAACAACGGGTATACCTCCTTCCACTTAGAGCGCGCCTTGATCTTCCCTGAGTCAATGAGGCCACGGAGTAGATCCTGGTGGTATATATCAGCACACCCAGGGCCGCACGTAGATCCACCGTGAGCGCGTAAAGACGGCAGACGTACCTTGAAGGCTTCTCTTGCTTTCCGCTCCTTACGTGTCTTCTCCACCTGAGCACGTCGCATCTGCTCCTCGAATTCTCGTTCGCGGACGCGACTGTAATCCTCGAACGCGAGCAGGATGTCGAGATTCGGCAACTTTTGCAGTTCCTCATCCGTCTTGTACTCGTCTGACTCGACGACCTTGGCATGCGCTGTCCTCCAACGAGTCGTCACGTCGACTTCCAATGTCTTAAACAAAGTGACCACCTTTGAGATAGCACGAGCACGGGCGGCCCGACTTTCTTGCTGTATTTCGTGTTCGGTGAGCATGACTGGAGTTGATAATCTGACGAAGAACGGAAGAGGCGCACCATCTCACGCTGCTTTAGTTCTGCGACGTACTCCTCAAAGATAAGTTTCCTCTCGGCCTCGATTTTCGCCTGTTGCCAGATGGGATGCTGCGCAAAGAGCTTATCTGCAGTCGTAAAAGTGGTATAGTGGAAGACATTGGGGTTGCCTTTGAGCATATTTCGGATGGCAGGACGTAGCTTTGACAATCGAGCATCGCGCTCTTCTTGCTCCTTCGCCTTCAAGTTCTCGGTATACTGCAAACGATAAATATCAGAAAAATGATCATAGGACAGTTCTCCTATTATGTTTACCTTCTGCCATGTGGTCTTCTTTTCCGCCAATGTGTTCAAGGCCTTGTAGAGTGGATCTGTAATGATAGCCCTCATAGTCTGATCCCAAGTCCAATTTGCATCGACACCTGCTTTTCTCAACAAATGCATGAACGCCTTCTCCGCCTCATCAAACGTTGCAAACCCATTATGAGGTATAACGGGGTCGTCTGGAAGATTTGGGCGAGCGGGAAGTACACTCGACGAGCTGAAGGGTAAGGCGCCATTTTGAGAGCCGGCAGCGGCGTCGCCATTCTGTCCGGGAGTGGGCTGGGAACCTGCAGGTGAGGAGGATTCATTGCCACCCAGGGGGTTAGCTGCACCTTGCAATGGGGTTGACCCCGATGACAGGCCAGTACGACTACATCGGATTGAGTATCGCTGAGCTAGGAGCACGCATAATACGGACGTACACAAGAGCGTTTGCCGGCTGGCTTTCCTTCTCGACCTTTTCCAACAGTAGCAGTAACTCATCTGGCATATCCCACTTCGACTCTTTTGTCTCGGTCTGTCGTCGTATCAGACACTCGAACTGTGCAACATAATCGAAGAACGTACGTTATAGTAGTACTTCCTTCCGCCAGAGAAGTACTCCTTCCATTTAGTCTGGTTCAATGCACGCTGCCAAAGACATAAGTTATCATGCTTTCCATCGGAAAGTAGGACATACCTCAAACGGCGTCTTCAGGTCTAGAGGAGAAGTCAGCACAAGGATGTAGATGGTAATATCAGGCGTACCATCTGGCTTCTCCCACACACTTTCTCTGGTTCCAGTGTTAAACCAGTAAGTACGACCTTCAGGGTTTCGATGTTCCGTCTGCAGGTGCACTATTCAGCGATGTCCACCGGAAAAAGACGAAAATTACCTACCCAAATGTTCATTTCGACGGTATCTCGGAAGTCAAGGCAGCAAGCACGTTGAGGGGAATGGTCAAGTCGCGTAGGCGCTCTTCGAAGGAAAAGACAGCAAGCGAAGTGATGGCACAATAGGCTTAAGCTAGTCTACTCAGAAAGCAACTTGGCGCAGGGGTTAGCGCGCGGGGCCCATAACCCCGAGGTCCCTGGATCGATACCAGGAGTTGCTATCTGTGTCTAGACACTTTTTCATTCGATTGCGTGGATACTACAGGGATTCCGAAGCATCTTTATCCCATCCGTATGCGATCTTTTACGGTATGCAAGGGCGTCTTGCACCTTTTTCGGTGGCTGATATGAGCCTCGACCCCGATGGTATTCTCCTCTTGTCGAATGTAACTTTCTACTCCCTGCGAGATCAAAGGCGAAGACTTCAAGGTGTGTCGGCACCAGTGGCTCATGTCGAACATAACTAGGTCTTGGACTGCAGCGCCTTACTAGTCCAATCTTGTTTACTTTCCAGCCTGGCCCTCCGTGGAAACACTTGACTACACTACATCCGAGACATACATGATGGTATGTATGCACTTCAATATTTAATGTATCCGATGCGAACGTAGCTTCCTCAACGTACACCCAGAGACGGAAGCAAGGCAGTGGAGGACACTTACTCCGAAAGCTGGAAGATGTGTACGTTTCGAAGCCAACGCCGTCAGCGTGCATCCCAAGTGGTGGTCCTACCGATTGTGCACAGACGAGTGACATATAAATACAGGTGTGTTCGGTCACTTGGATAGTGCCAGAGACCCACTGTCAACACTTGCCTATATGACGTCTAGGAAACGAGAGTCCTGACCATGAGACCATCCTTCACTTCTTTACTAAGCCGCCTGACAGTGTGATCTACTGACAGGACATGAAGGCTCGCACAGAGAAACTTGGCAGAACCAGGCGGATCGAAATCTCGGACCTTTATGAGGTGCTTCTAGGGTGGCAGTTTGAAGTGAATTTGCGCTACCACAGCATGAAGATTAGCGAACATACTCAGATGTGAGCCACAATAAGAAGGCGAGGAAGCACTTCCGCTGCTCACTGAGGATGCGACGCTGGATGAGAATGTGCGGAGGTACGTGAGTGCTATCGGGATGCTGCATTGGTAAATGTGCATTGGGTGTATGTGTTTATAAAAATGGGTTCAGGTTGGGTGCTAAACATGGCCTCTTCTGCGCTAGTTACTAACACCTCACGGAGAGATACCTCGGAAAGGATCCGGAGCGGCACGGCAATCAAGTTTCTTGAAAAATCTCCCCCACGATTATGGCAACATACCAGAAGCAGATTTGGGGATGTTTGCGATGGCACGCTCTGTGGAAGCCGTCAGCTTATCCCAACACATGTATGCAAGTCATGTCATGTCAACACAGGATTGTGCTTCTGATTCTATTCCTGTCATCCTAATTGATGCACGGCCGAACTCTAGTCAAGCCAGCGTATGAATTGCGGAAGCAGTATGCTTGACGGACGGGAATACTTCATGTCATAATAATTTCGGTCTGTGTGGTTTCTTTTTAGAAGCGCCCGTAGCGACGCTCAAGTCCTTCCAACTGTTTGTGCTGATTGTTCAATTCCATGCCACAGTGTGTTTCTCTGCTATATCGGCGGTCGACCGGCAATTCATCCAACAGCGAGTATGTTCGGAACCTGAGATCACCGAAAATAACTTAAGCAACATGTGGCGCATTTACGTATGGCACCTGGAAGTAGGAAATGCGATAGGTTCGGATAAGATCCTGTCCGCCAACGGTAAGGGATTACACAATCTACTCGTCCAGCATCTCTGTAGTCGTTGCAAATGATACTATTAGGATTACTTCGAACAATGCGATTCAAACCATGAAACTATTCGCTCTGTGAGCGGCCTGGACCCTCCTGAACACGGTGAGTTCACTTCCCGTCCCACCACACTCTTCACTTTTCAGTCAGTCGTTACACATAGCATGTGTCAGGTATGCTCCATTCGCATTCCACACTCGGCCCGGCGACATCAGAAGTGGCTTCCCAACCAACCCCCTTACAAAGACTCGACATTCACGAGATCATCACACACGTTGAAGGGTGCACTCATTATTCAAAAAATGTGTCGATAATCCCACGCCAGATGCACCAGCACCATGCGTTACGCTCGCCGATATTCGATTAGTCTGTGGCGGTCGTCTGTGGCTGATGCTGTATCGTCATACAGCGTGCCGGGTGCAATTTTCTGCTGTTGCCTTCATGTTGTTCGCGCACAGCCGCAAACAATCGTACCACCTGTGCTTTCAAAAGGTCTCCGTGACAGCACGGCATAGCGACTAACTACGCATTAGTCACTACTGCCTCGCCAAGTTTGGGTGAGGACAGTAGACTGTATATAAGCAAGGTAACTTGACGAGCCTGGAGGCACCCAAGGGACTTTTCTAGCTACTCCTTCCAACTTACAACGTCTGACACTGAAGATACACGACTATGGCCACTGTGAGCCGACATTTCTTTCACTCTTCCTTTGTTTGACGAGACATGATCGATTCACTAGGATATCAAAACCCGTGTACGGGAACTCCAGAGCAACATCCGCGTGGAGATTCCAGACCTATACGCGTTACTTCCAGGGTGGCGATTCACCGTTAACATGTATTACGACCGCTTGAAAACCAAAGTTGACGACAGCACAGCAATGTGAGCATTGCCAGAGGCAGGCTTGCGCTATGTACAGCCTTTCTGACATCAGCGAGATGGTAGCTTGCAACTCGACGATGCGAAGATGCAGGCCATTCTGTCTCAGAATCTTGATCAGATTGGCGCATGCTTTTATCCCGACGCAAATGAAGAAGAACATTTCGTAGGCGCATTGTATCATATTGGGGTACGTACGAGACCAATACCTGCCAGATGATGCACACTAAGCCGTCACCTGCAACCCGTAGATATTCGTCTGGGATGATCGTACGTAGTTCCTTACTCACTTCTTATATCACTAGTCATAGGCGGCCTTAGAACTCGACTGTGGCGACCTCAAAGCCGATGTGTCCCAAGCTGAGCAACTAAGAAACGAAACAGTTGCCTGTCTGGTATATGCACTAGGAAATAAGCTCTCGCAAGGCAGCCGTCCTTCCTTCAATCCGATCGTCTCGTATCTTTGCGACGCTTTTGAGAAGATTGGTGCTAGCACCAACGAAGGTCCTCTCAGACGAAGTTCGGGGTCTGCGCTATATACTGATGATTTTAAATATTTGTTTCGACAGATGCGAGAATTCACATATTGGGGACAACACTGAACTACGTCCATGCTGCATGTGCACTTCCGATGCAGCGAACCGAGAAGCTGGATCGACTTCTCAGCGAGGCGGAATTCATGGAACAGCGAAAGATCAGCGGGGGCACTGCCGTCAGCATTGCGTTACTGCTGTAAGTTCTGCCTTCTCCCTCCGCCACTTATTTTACCGACAAAGCGTCATGCCCATGGCCTCAGCTATATTTATCATCTCGACATCCCCTTGTCCATCCTGCAACATGAGGCTATGCAAGTCATCACGGAGCAGTCCTGCCTTATAGTTCATCTGTATGTCTTTTCCTATTGATTCAGGCTGTTATTCTTGTATGAACACGTTCTATAATGATACAGCGCCAACGACGTAGTGTCCTTCGTTCGTGAACTGGTACGTTTGCAGGCCACTTAAGTCGTTCGTGATGCTGACAGAGGTGGAACAGAGGCTTGGCCAGGTCGACAGCTTCGTGGTCATACTCGCACTCCAGCACGATATTTCTCTTCAGCAAGCTGTCGGACGTGCATGCGCTCTGATTGTAGCTGCGCGCGAGCAGTTCGAGCAGGCCGCTACGAGGCTACCCCTCCCCACCGGAAATCAGAAGTTAGATGAAGACATCCGGAAATATGTGCAAGGCTGCCGGGATGTCGCCTCGGGGAGTATCCATTGGAGGTGAGGGTTTTCAGCTACGCACCATACAGCTCACTTATGCCTGACGCCTATGAAGTTATCTCACGGAGAGGTACTTTGGCAAGAATCCCGAGCGTGATGGTAACAGAGTGTTTATGCAAATTTGAGTATTGCAGTTCGATTTGCTAGTGCTACAGTCTGGACTACAAATACGGTGTACGTCTACCGTGATACTCGATACAACGGATAGATATATTGAAATTGTCCTGATGATTACACCATATAGATACGGATAACTTAGAGAATAACGTTACATCATCCCTCCGGTGCTCATCCCAGCCTACACATTGCCATCCGCTCTATGTCCGAGCGTGTCAAACCCTCGACCTCGCCAGTTTTCAACATGCTGATGCTGAATACCCAGATCGGTTTACTCAACGCCAGCTTCACGCGATCCGCCAGCAGTGCCTTTCGTTTCTCCATCAACGCCCATAGAGGAAAATGCGTGTCTGTCCACAGATGGCGGTCCACACCAGTGGAGGCAGAGGAAGGGCTGCCATTGTCCAGGTCCAGGAAAACAATGCCGCACTGCGCCCATGTACAAGACGATGCTACAGACCAGCCGCAGGCGAACAAGAGAGCATCCAGGGTATGGACTTGGTTGCCAGGCGGGACGATAATATCGTTGCGAGCCCACTTTGAATGTTTTCCTGCATTGTCGCTATTCGCAAACCAGACGACAGCACAAGACAGAAGTGCACCGAGTGCGGTATGCGCACGCCCGAATGCCAAAGTTGACACCGCATCTGGACGACTTTCGAGCGCTTCATGATCAGTCGTGGTAGTGATAGGTGGCGCTGGCATTATCTGATATGTCGTTCTTGGACTCGGAGAAGCGCGGTCCCTCAAGTTTTCATCGCGGACTTCCATCACGATATTTTGGTCAAGCAGTGGCGCCGCGGCGTATGTGGCGTTAAGCTTTGGCGAGGCAAGTTTCTCTTCAGGCGGCGTGGGGAGCGTAGTGACTTCGGCGGATTTCTCTAGACTAGCTTCCAGAAAGATGTTCGTGACGGAGCCCAACGCCCGTAGAGGCAACTTGAGGGGCGCCTCCACCAGCAACTTGACAGCGTTCTCTTGCTCGTTCGCAGGTCTGCTATGCTTCGCGATCTCTCTTTTCTTGTCGCACATTTGAGGACTTGCTAGCTGGATAGCTTCGTTTCGGGACTTGACACGTCTGTGCAATTTCATAGGCGTTAGTATATCTTTCTCCCGTTCTTCCCACTTCCGCTTCAGTTGTCTCTCCTTGACACCACTGCTTTTAGGAGACAGTCCGTCAGAGCGTTCCAGCTTTATGAGCCATTCTTCTTTTCGTTCTCTGCATCTTTCTGGAGCACGGACGCTAGGACTAGCGATACCGCCCCACAACTCTGTGCACCAATCATCCTCCACCTTACCGGGACGATCCTTCCCGACTGCAACACGAGCGACACGCTGCAATTCTTGTAGGGAGAGGCCATCGCGCCATGAGCGCTCGGAAGGTCGGTGTACTTTTTGGATACGGGGAAAGCGGAGTGTGTAGTACTGGTCAGATATCCGTCAGTTCGGGCGTGAGATAGAGAGCGGACAAATAGATACCATGCTATGTGGCGCTTTCGTGAAGTTCGCTCCCAAAATCTCTACAAGGAGCGGTGTCGCTAGCATGATGGTTGGCCCCGGACGTGAAATGTCGCCTTGGACATGATACACATACGGGAGCGTTGATAATGACTGTGACGCGAGACAACCTATTGAGACCCTCATAGCATCACAGTTCTGGAGTAGTAACGCACATGTTTCGATCCCGCGCATTCTGCATATCCTTCTCCTGAGTTTCGTACCAGGAAATTGAGCTCCTCTAGTTCATCGCGCGAAAGGCCATAAGCACAGCTGAATAAAACTTCAAAGAGAGGTTTGTCATTCTTTCCGGATGCCTGTCCCTCTTTGACAAGAGCGCCAATGTAGAATGTGGTATAAACGCTCGGACCGACTACATGCCCTGATATCAATTCTACGGTCAATAAGGGACAGGGCACATAGAACATACCTCGAAGTTCTCGTGCACGATCTTTGTCCCAGCCAGCCCCCAGAAGGACTAAATCAACACAATCACCTGAAAACATAAGAAAAGTAAGACGTTCTGCGTGATCAACACGAGTATCCAAATACATACCATATCCTGGTATGTAGTCCTTCTTGAGCTGCAATATAACAGTGACGTGCATACATGCATGTAGTACTTAGTAAAGCTGGCCAAACTGTCGAAAGCGTAATACATACCTTCACCCAAGGAACTCGCCAATCTCCGTATCCACCCTCCTCTGCCTTGAGCACGAGTCCCTCCTCATGGTTTGCGATGCACATAGCCATTGCTCGCCGTAGCCGCCCTCCAGTACTGCCCGCCTTGCCGACGCATACACGCTGAGCCAACATCGCACAGCCCTCCCGCACGTGTACGAGACGCTCCAATACTGCTCGTCTCGTCTTGTATGGCTCGTCTACAAGGGACATCTCATCGAGAGATAGGACGTCGAAGAACACGAGGGCAAGATGCCGTGTTCCGTCTGCAGACGTGGTCTGAGACCATGGACGCCTGAGAGAGGGAGATGTCTGGTTCTGAGGCGCCGGGATCGGTCTCTTGGGTATCGCTCCCTTGAGAGCCGGATGGTTGCTGTTTGTCTGCGCAACGCGCGCGCGGAGTGCGGCGCCTAGGCCCGACAGCAGTAGACGCAATGAGACTTCTGATACGCCAGAACTCGTCGACGCTCCCAAGAGTGTCAGAATAAGCGATCATCTCGGCGTCAACAATGACGTTGTTCTTGACGCTTCCTGCCTTGTCTTCTGGGTCACTCAATGAGAGACCCAGAGCGTCCAAAATAGTTCTGTAGATACGATAATCAGAATCAGGAGTCCACAGAGATTCCTTGGAGGCAAGCTCACCCGTGTATACCCGCTCGGTCGTACGTCGAATCACGCCCACTCTTGCTATAGATGGTGATCTTCCAACAGCCGCCTCCTGTACCTTCGCCTGCGGAAACGCGCTGCACATGAATCTGTGCCCGTTCACCATCATACTTCGTCTCCGCCCATACGGCACCAATAGCGCTGGGAGGATGATGTTTGGAGATGGAACGTAAGGCGTGTGCACAGGATGTTGCCTTAACGCTCTTAGGAATCTGTTACCGCCCATACAACAGAGCGATCAGTACATACCCAGGTGTAGCGCTTCCTGAGCCTTAAGACGTACCGTAACAGGCATACCCACGACAGGATGCGATAGCATATATGCGCTAGTAAATGTTCCGCTAATGCGTTCTTCGTCCGCATCCTCTTCCTCTTCCTCGTCCACTTGGCTACAATCATCAGCTAGATTTTGGCATAGCTTGACTTCTTCTCCCTGCGCACGTTCAAATCCATCGAATGCATCCCATCCTTTCATTTTCCACGCTTTTGCCAAGCCCTCCCAACCTGCCACTACTTCCCACACGCCCAATGCCTGGTTTACGGTCAGTGTCTCAACTGCATTGCTCTTCCAGTTCAAAAGAGCGTTCGCGTAGTGCGACACTGCCTCATCAGGAAGGGGATACAATAGCGGGCGGAGATCCTTCAGTATAATTTGTGTGACCACGGCAGCACCGAGGGGACTCAGCGTGGGGTGTGCGAACAGGAAGCACAGGATTGGCTGAGGCATCATTGGAATGGCCAACTGTACATTTGCAGATGATGGCAAGAGAACGGACGGGGCGGAAAAGGGGTAGCTACGGGCGAGGCCGGTCAGTAGCATGTCCACTGTGGCAAGTGTCAATGTCTGCTCTGCGCCGGGCTGACAAACGTAGACATCAGAGACAGTAGTATTTGGAGCAAGCTAGTGGAGACATACTATCTCTTCAGAGCCCCTGTAACCTGCAATGACTTTCTGAACTTCCGCACCAAGGCAACCCACGCGCTGCTGTCCATCTGCGTCCTCAGAGGTCCATCTTGCAAGTCCCTCCCCACGCCCCCCTTTTTCAGCAGATACGCCTAAGATCTTGATTATATGCTTTGATAGCTTCGCTTCTTGCATACCGTACTTTCGTGTAACGTCCGTATTAGGGAAAAGCAGACGGAAGATACACGAAGCAGTTCCGCGCGGCAGTGGTGCATAGCGACGGTACAGCTCTTTGACCCAGTTCGTGAAGATACAAAGCGGGGTATGCTTATTTGAGGACGACGAGATGGCGGCCTTGCGGCTTGGAGGGAATGCCTTGGGCTTTATGGCAGCAATGGCTTGGACGAGCTGGACGAAGCTAAGAAAAGCATGGCATGAGCGGATAGCAGTCTTCGGGTACGTCCAAAACACTCGCAATTCAAAAGGTATGTTGTCTTCGTACATATCATCAGGTAGCAAGAGGTGGAGGTAATAGTGGTCAATCAAGACGACGAGTGGCTGAGCCTGTCCGTGTCCGGCGTCTGACTCGTCCAAGCGTGGACAAAGGTCGCGCTGTGACTCGGCTAAACTAATCTAGTCAATCAAACCCAAAACAACGCGTAAACAACGCGTACACATAGTGTCGCTCAAGGACCTCATTTCAAGAAGGCCTGACTTGTTGTCCTATCTTCTCATGGTCCCATATTGGCACATTCTCGCATGTTGTGTCACGTAATTGGATACAATAAAAATTCACACTTTCAGGTCAGTGAAGTTCTCTTTCATCGTCCGAATCCTGACATGTAAGAATGCGATTAGAACGTCCAAAAGTTTTTGTAAAAAGCGTACAATGTGAGCAGCACAATCGCAACCATCGTTCCTCCAGATACTTCTCCATGAATGTATATGGATCATCCCCTCACTAACTGCATGCCTCGTAATCTCCCAGCACTAGAGTGCATCAACCTAGCGCATTTGTACTTCAGAGCCTCCTTGCCCACCTGTAGATTTAGAGAAGAGAACGACTGTCTTATCTTCTCGTTTACAGTCAGCAACGGAGACTACTGTAGGTTTATGTTCATTGAGATCTCTATAAATATGAACATATTGGGTTGAAACAACATTGTCGTCAGCGCATGGCCGACTCTGATTCCCCCGCCATGGACGATTGAGCAGCCAATAGTCAATGTCTTTTGAGAACGCCTATTACTTGTTTTCAGTAAAAGGGGAACCCTGGATCCTAATATATGCAAATAAGAAACGTAGTTAGATCTCGAGGCAGCAGACAAGCAAAACCAGAGATATACAATATCCAAGAAACTTGTTCCGTGGGCCTCACTCAGCCTCCTGACGATAACCCAAGATAGGCCGCACGGTAGCTCGTGATACTTTCACCAGTTCAAGCAGAACCAGTTCGTCCAGCTGCACTATGCCGACACGTCCCGGAGCCCTTTCACCAATTGCGATCATAGGCATTGAAGTAGCTAAGGTAGACTATTCACTACGTCAGCTATGCCTTTAAGCCAAATTTGATGGGAAACCCTCACATGAAGGAAGTCTCGCATGACTTCCGCAACTTGACGGACAATGTCTAGTCGATCTACGTAGAAGTACGCGTTGTGCTTCACACGCCTACAGCGCTTTTGTTTCCTGAAAGGTTGCGCCCCTTCAAGCTGAGAATTGTCCGATTCAGTGACTATCTAACAAGGCCAGCGGGCACCGCAAACACTCACAAGAATTTCATAACTTGCTTTCTCTCCGAAGCCTTCAAAAAACCTACGATCTTCAGCATTCGAGAGGCCAAGGAGAGCGACTCTAAAGTTCCATTCTAGTGCCAGGTGGATAGGCACGCCCAAGTTGCCATTATATATGAACGTGATGGAGCTTTCTTCTTCAAAGCCAGGTTGCCCTTGCTCAGAATTAAACGATGAAACTGACTGGTGTGGCCAGATAAATGGTGGGTGAAATATCCGGGGATGCGAACAGATATGTAGGGATAACGTACCAGGTCGATGTCAGCCAAGACAGAAGCAGAAGATAAGGGGTAGTTGCCTAGGTTCGGCAATGCTTCCTCTGGGCCAAGGTCGAGCTGTTCTCCCAACGAACTTGAATAAGACTCGACGGCTGCTACGCGCACGATATTGTGGACATCTTGACCACTTGCAATCGTCCTGTTTGTATACGACAACGAACTGTGGTCCTTCAATAATTATGTCAGTCAACTGAACAGATGTCTGCCAATGAAGCACTGTGACTCACATACTCTACAGATTGCTGCAAATCATAGACGGGGCAATATTCGGTCTCACGGCCCACCACTGTGTCCAGGACAATCCCGGGTGTCGTAAAGACCGTCTCGTGTGGGACCTGCATTTGCTCAAAGACAACTGGAACTAGCTCACTCAAACATGAGACACAGTCTTCAGGCGAAGGCATGAGGGCAGCAACAAGACACTCACAAGGTGAAGATGCCTCGCTTATGGGGGGTCTGAAGTCTACGAGAGATTGTGGAAAGAGTATATGAATGCAGGTCTATAAATATGCCACTGTCTGGATAACTTTCCCAATTCTGAGTCCACAGATGGACAGCTGTGCTGCATACAACCGGGTTACAGAAGTTCAGCCGTCAATACGTAGATCAGAATTCACGCTTCAACGTGTCCGGTTTATTACCGGGAAACCCGGAGGGACCCTGAAGATAACTTGTTAGCTGTTTAATGAAAGGATTTCCAGAGGATTATCCTTACGAGACATTGACTGTCAGCAACGCGCACCGCAGCGAAGTCTTCCCGTACACTGAACGTATTTGTGTCCCAATTCGCTGACATGTTACCTGCTGCATCAGTTATTGGACAAAGATACGAGCAAATTATAAAACACGAAGTCGCCGCGATTGCTGCCAATACCTTTTCCTGTCGTTTGTATGGATAGGAGAAGGTTCGACAGTAATGGAAGATGAGAACGTGTCGAGCCTGGGCCTGCCAATCGAGCGCTGGACGAATGAAAAATAGTCAGCGGACTAGCGTTGTAGCTAGTATTCTCATACTCAAGAGTCCTGGTGTTACAAGCTTACAGACGGCGGTCTCGATTGAGAAAGTACATTTTCGCCATGGGAATTCTGAACGGAACCCTCGCGCGGCACAGATATCAAACTTGAGGCTGTCTAGTCAATGCTTTAATGACACAAATGACGTACAGATTTTGGCGTTTATCCGTCAGCTTCAGCATGGTCCAATTGTCTCGCACGGCATTCGTGCACCGAGACGCCACTCCCAAATTTTATCAGAGCAAAGTTGAGGGCGATGTGCGCTTTATTTCTGGAGCGCCACGGTCAAGTGGTCAATGTGGCAAAGAGCATGCGGCGAAAACCATGCTGGATTAGTACTAGTTGACAGGCCTCGACTTTTTCTGGAAGAGATGCCGCTCTATTCTTGCCTGTTGTTGCCAAGAGCACGTATCATGCAATGTCCCAAATCACGCACATTGTACTCGTTGCTGTGCCGGCACTGCCGTGACTGTGGATGGTTCAGAGGCCTCGTTGAACTGTTACAGATGCGTGCAATAAGCATACCTTGGAAAGGTCATTCCCAAAACCGCGGAAGCGAAAATTCCAGATCATGTCATCGCGATGGGCTTTGTAGCAATCTGCACGCTAAGTACACACTTAGCTACATGCTGTGATAGCCACTCGACTGGAGAGTGATGTAAGAAATGAGCAACCCAGAATAGACGAAGAAGAGTGTCACACCTGAGCAGCATCAGACTTAGTTACCTCGGGATCTTTACATAATGTACTAATCGGTTCTGAAGGCGCAGCGATAGTTGCAGTTACATAAATTCTGCAGATCGCTCTACTACACTTGTGAGAGAGGATCGTCATGAAGGATTGGAAATCCGTCAGTCACTCTTCATTTGTATGCAGCTTCAAGTTCCAGTTTTGGTGTTTACGTTTGGAGGCGACTCGAATTCCCGTTTACGAATATCAACAATATTACAAGAATGAAAAATGAAAAATATGAATCCAACTGACGGCACGTACTCACTTGACATGATGTGCACACGAGGTCGTGCAAACTTCACCACGCGTCTCAGGCAACCACGCGTGTTGAACAATCTGCCCGCCTGGAGCGCCGAACAGGGACCATCGAGTAAGCGTAAGTGGATATCTTCATGAATGATAGACACTATCGTCAAGCGCGGTGTACTTCTTGCCACGATCGCCTCTTCTGGACGTGCTACCTAGATGACACTATGCGGCAGCACTGCCGATAATTGACTCTGCCCTAGAGTCTGCATTGGATCACTCGAATCCATCGGCTTTAGCGGTCAGCTGCTCCAATGTAGGTAAGTAAGTGATCTTTCTACGCTCGCTCGGTACAAAGATGGTCCTAAGGAAACGATACGCACCGTGATGGAACCACTACAGTGGGTGCGAAGATCGAAAAGATCATCAGCTGCCGAAGAACTGGTGCTGAATAAGGTGAGCAATGTGAGCGCCATTACAGACCGCACTGTTGGTCAAGGTATGTGTCACTTAGCATAGCTTCGGAGGCACTGACGGCATAGTAACATACGTGTTATGGGCGCTGACAAGGGTCTTCACAGGGTTCAACACCTCTTCATATTCTAGCGCTCTCAGATGGATCGCTTCCATTAGATGATCCCACAAACAATAGCGAAAAAAGGTGGTCCTCGTGTTCTGGCATTCCAAGAGATTCGAGCCGGAGCCGCGCTATTCAGAACGTTGAGGCGACATTAAAGGTCCAATCGGAATTGGGTAACCAACACATTCATAGTAGGCACTTCAAAGCAACAACTCGACGTCCATATTGACATTATGCTGTTCAGTTACTACTGCACCACAAAATAGAGGTAACACATACCATCTTTGGCGCGCAGCGCGGGAATCTGAGACATGATTCGAAGCCGCTATAAGGGGCGTTTAGAGGCAGATAGGACAAGAGTGGGTTGGCTTTGTCTTGAGACCTTTCAGAAAAGACGTTCGCAGGAGGACATGACGGGTGCCGGCGCGAGGCACAACATCAACTTGAAGTCGGTCACTGCGGCGCGCAAGTTGGCGCGTCGTCCGAGTAGTATGGCGTGGGAAAACACGAAATACATACCCGGCGCCAACTTGTCAAACCCGTTTGTATGGCCCACGGCCCGGTCGGTCGACTCAAGAGGGGTATCCAGAAATATAGCCAGATGTGTCCAAGCTTTACTGCTCGAATATTCAAAATCTAAGTGCGCTTTCCTATTGTTTGTTCTGTGGACTGGTGTATTTGCTATTGGTCTGCATCCGATTATGTCCTCACAACTCGGAGAACGAGCAGTGGGATACACTACTCCTGATACACTCTATGCTCCTATTAGCTGCACCGTTTGGTAGTAACATACGGGAGTTACATGCGACCGTGACAGGAAGGAGATTAGCGAGATCTGACATGAATCATAAATGGAAGCGTGGGTCCGGGAACAAGATGCCATTGGACCGCAGTATGCATGAAGAAGTCCCAGAGCTGCTCGCGCTGTCCAAAGCCAGGTGTTTATGAGCACTTGGCTCCTAAGGCTTTAGTGGGCTGTCGGGATAGCGAGAACGATCACGACGAAGGCGACGACATATAAGGTGTACTGTTCGCAGTGCGGTCGAGTTCTACTGACTTCGGATATAGAAATCGGCTGTATGTTGGTCCAACGGAAACAAATATGTTATTCAATTTTGAGATGAGAGCTGAGGTTGTAGAAATGCCATGCATGTGAAAAACAGGGCGTGCCAGAAACGAAGTGGCGACCATATCGAAGGGTTCTGCTGTTAAGGAAGACTACCCCTGGGAGTTGTATACTGTACAGTATCCTATCTGTCCGGCGTCGGCGTGAGTGTGAAGTCCTGACCAACCACGAAAGGTTTACTACTTGCATACCCTACGGCATGCTACGGACATAAAAATTGGCCGAGGGAGAGTGACCAGGAGAGTTCGTCATTGCGAAGATGGTGGGATACGGCGCATTCGAAATGAGTTGGTTAGTGAAGGGGAGAGGGGGAGAGAAGGGGTTAGAGACACTGGCACAATTGAAGTTGTTCATACTGCGAGAGAGGAGATCATAAGAAGCAGCAGAAGCAGGGTGAACCGTCACTCATGCCAACTGGACAAAAAGAGAAAAGGCTGTAGCAGAATGTATAGAACTATCCCGTGACCGTGGAGAGGTCAGAACGAGCTGTCAAAAACAGGAGCCCGGAAACAAGACTCAACGGCTATGATTTGAGAAAGGAAACCGTAAAAAGCATCGCAACTTGCTTTCCGAGGTTATCGCTTCACTGAATCCATGTGAAGAACCCGCGAAGCACCTCCAGAAAAGATGAATTATTTTCCAATCAGGCATCGTGACCTTCCCAAAGGCGATACGCTGCACGGAGATTCAACACGAGACTAGAAGCTTGTGCCTCTTCTCAACACCAGAAAGGGACCTCCAAGCCGATATGCCGCCACACATACTGCCTAGCTATTACTTTCCTATTAATGATTTAAACAGTCTATTATCGCTGTTGCCCCATGGTACCTTAATCAAGGTCAGCATCTGTTCCTCGAAGGTTGACAGCCGCTCGCGCAGCCACTGTGATTGTAAAACTTACCTGTTCCATCAGGCGTCCCTGAATACTGAAACTTCCGGGGCGAGCATCTGACAGATACAAAGAACAAGGACGCCGCATCACGCAGACATCGTGAGACCTGGTTGGACACCACTAGTAGAAACGGTGAGAATGCTAGCGGATGCTATAGCACTTACATAAATACGCCGTCGTATTTGCGCTGAGAATACGTTGCCACACGACCTTGATGTCCCTGCCGTGACGGATCTTATGGAAGGTGTGGGCTTGCGCACAAGAAAGCGATGTTTGCCGTCTCAAGAGCGAGCACAAAAGCAGAACACGAAAACTTCATTCCGCGGTTATCGAACTGGTTTAGCCGCCCATTTATCTGAAGTGCAGAAAAGGGGGGCTGGAGTGAGGTAACTGGCAGGCATACTAGTTGTTCAACTCACCGAGTTTACGGGGGTATTTTCCCCTACTCTTGGAAGCCGGTCCTTTTGGTATGCGTCACAGTATAATATCTAATTCGCCACCAGACTGCGTAGATTGCTATGAAGCCTCCAAGTCCCACACGGGCTTCTGCTCCGTGATATCAGTTGGACGTCCCGTCTGTTTACTCCGTCCCTGCAGTGTGCATGCTCTCTGTTCGAGGTCATGCTGGCATCAGCGTAAATTTAAGACCAAGATCTTAGAAAATTAACTGATAGTGGCTTCAGTCATTTTGTATGGGGGGTTACGCTATTCCCTAAGTTACTCTTCTGTGCTGTTGCTACGGCTCGACTTTCCTGCTGGGCTCTAGTATTCGTATCGCATCGAGTTGGCCAGCGCGAATCCACCGACCCACATCGGAGATCGCTGGCAGAGTCGGTGTCTGAAATGCGATCAAACTTTATTCAACTTAAAGCGATCGTGCGGAAGGAGCGGACCGGCAAAGTGGCCGCTCCAGTCAGGGATCAATGGACTCTGGAGTCGCACCTTACCCGCGATTCACTACCATGACCAGGGCAACCATCGCTAGAATAGTCCGTATGAAGGCCATAAATTGTGCTAAGATTGCGGGGATTAGGCGCAGCTTCTCGGTGGCATCTATCCTGAACGCGAACAGAGCAATCACATACCGCTCTCCAGGTGACCCAGCAAGCATTCTCACAGCCTTGACATATCCTTCTCTGCCGCCTCCGGCTCCTCATAGCGTAAATGTTAGGTTCATTCTATCTCCCGTGAACCCTGCAGACATCAATGTCGTCGAAGGCGTCTACCCTTCGAAGCCATCTCCCGACCAATCGCTCATCGGTACTACCTTGTTTGTTGGGGGCAATGAAGGCCTCGCGGAGGTCACGGAGATCGGAAGTGAGGTAATAGGGCTACAGAAAGGCGACAGGGTTGTAATGGGTGGGCAGCAGCTTGGAACTTGGGCCTCAGCCCGAACGCTTCTTGCGGAGGACGTTGTCAAAGTGCCTGAGGAGATCAGCGAGGTCGGTGGAGCTACCATAACTGTGAGCACATTCTAATTCCTTCGCACAAAATGTTGATGGAAGGCTCTCGAACAGGTCAACCCGCCGACAGCCTACAACATGATTCACGACTTTGTCGACCTGAAGGAAGGCGACTGGCTTGTGCAGAATGGTGCGTTCGACTCGTGTGATCTCATACTAGCAGTGTCCTGACCGCACGCTCTTCACAGGTGCTAATAGTGCGGTTTGTCTAGCTTATTTTAGCTAATTGCCGGACCTCACAATGCCGTTCTCTCGCACAGGTCGGACAGATGGTGATACAAATTGCCGCGCGTAAAGGACTCAAGACTCTCAACTTTGTCCGCAGTCGGTCCGTCAGTCCGTCAGTTGATCCAGCGAATCAGCTAACGACTCCCCAGTGATGACCTAGAATCTCTCAAACGGCACCTCACAAACCTTGGCGCGACACAGATACTAACGTATGACGACTTGCAAGACAAAACACTCCGTGAGAAGGTAAAAGAGTGGACTGCGGGGAAGGTCTGTGAAGCATGCACAACACCTGACTCGGCAAGGACTGATAGACGACCGGCAGCCTATTCGTCTAATGCTGAATTGCGTAGGCGGACGCGACACTACAGCAATGACGCGCTTCCTGGGTGAGGACGCCCACCTTGTGTCCTACGGCGCCATGTCCAAACAGCCGTTATCCCTCCCGACGTCTGCGTTCATATTCAAGAATCTGACGTGCCACGGCTTCTGGCAGAGCCGCTGGTATAAGCAGCGGACCAGAGAAGAGCGGGAAGGGCTTTTCAAGAGGCTCGCTGCAATGAAAGTGCGTTGTGTGCTGTTCCCTTGTTGTTACATGGATATGACAGGCCATATACACAGCTTCAGGAACCTGAGCATGAAATTCTCACCATTCCAGCCGATATCAATGATGACGCTGCAACAGAAAGAGTACGAGATGCGGTCCGGAAGCTGGGCCAGGGGCAGCATGGGAAGAAGGTACTCTTGAAGATAGAGCAGCTTGCAGAATGAAGGCAATTGCTGTGAGAACGTGAGGCGAGTGTCGTTGGTAGATCCATAATGTAAACCAGTCCAGCTGTCCCATTCATGTCCTCTGAATATATGACCATTAAAGATTCCGACGAGCGAGCAAAGCACGACCAACAATATATAATAAGAAATCGTGATCTTTACATCTTCCTATCCTCGAAGAAGTGCTGCATAGGCGCGTTAGTTTCGTATACAAAGTCTACATGAACATGAAACACACCTTCAGATGTCTTAGCTGCCACGTGCAAGTAGCAACAATGACCACGATCTGCGCGATACTGTACCACACGGCACGCGAGTTCGTCGCCTCGCTCAAATCGCGGTAGTTCGCTTCGCGCTCGCGCTGGTACTGCTGCTCCCTGCGGACGTCCTCGAGCTTCTGGTTGAGATCGCGCAGCTTCGCAGACAGCTCCGTCACTGTCGAGCGGTCCTGCTCTCGGTCTGACTTAACGTTTCCGACGACGATGTCAAAATATAGCCGGATGTGAGTATTCGTCGACCACGAGGAGCCGGAGGTTGTCGAGAGGCAGATGGCGTGGTCGCCGGCTTCTTGCGTTGTAAATGTGAAGCGACTCTCAGAGGGACCTCTTGTTCGGACAACATTGTGGCCCGTGTTAACGTCCTGTGGATAGGTGACATGATTAGCATTGTGGATTAGGGCGAAATACCATACGGTGAACACGTACCACTACAACGACTAATATCCCAAGGTTTTCGTTTTCAATGTATTTTTGTTCATGCTCTGACCACTCCAGAGCCTTATAATGTCCTGTACAGAAAGTGAATATACGTCAGAATCGTCTCACAAGCTTTATCCGGAGCACGCAGCTGACCTTCTACCACAGTATCGCTCGGCACCTCCTCGAGGAAACATCGCTTTTCGTTGGCGTCGAGGTAGAAGTGCAGCGCATTGGCAGCGCCGACCAGGAAAAAGAGGAACCAGAATGAGAAGAGTCGTGGTGGCCGAGGCATGTTTGGTTCGTCGTCGCCGCTGTTGTCGTCGACGGTGAGAGGTCGTTGAGTGTAGCAGGTCCACGTGGCGACATTGCCAGATCTTTGAGATTTCTCTTGGCGCTCGCCGGGCTTGCATTGCAACCTCTCCATCATTTATTTCACGACCTCGAGTCCTGCGGGTTCATTGCCCTCTTAGACACGACTATCTCACGAGAAAGGCATGGGGAAACGTTTCGAGGCGTCTCAGATCAAGAACAAGGTCAAGCGGGAGGAGGTGGCGAGGAAACTGAAAAAGAACAAGGCACAGGCAAAGCTTCAAAGGAGATTGGCTCAAGCGAAGGCGGAAGCACAAAATCCTGCGGCCAAGAAAGTGCGCATACAAAGTTCTATTGACTTAGCCTGTATGCTCACGACCCGTGTATAGAAACGCCAGTTGGAAAATGTACCCCGAACTCTGGATAACATGCGAGAGTACGACCCATCTTTCCTGACCGCTAACCCTGCTGCAGAGGCCCTGGTACCTCCTCGGCAATCCCCAGATGAGCCTGTCGCATCGTCTTCTACATCTACCTCTGCACAGCAGGAGCAAGGGCAGGAGTTTCCGCAGGACGAGAACGGCGCGGATATCGCCTCAGACCCCTTCGCAGACTACTTCTCGGGCGCCATA
>JANHOG010000222.1:0-21142 GCA_027627325.1 Phlebia brevispora
CCCTATTGGTGAGGTCGGGGTGCGACGCGGAGCGGGAGAGAACGACGAGTTCGTATTTCTTGGTGGCGAGGATGCCGTCGACGATGTGTTGGCCGATGCCTCCTGTGCCGCCTGCCACTGCGACTTTGACCATTGTAGGGATTGAAGTGGTTTAACGACGATGATAGGGTGACTTTGAAGCGGCAAGGCTGTTTTGATGGCAGTTTTATATGCACCTGCAAGCGTCTGAATAGTTTCTGCACTCACCAGTACCTGTCGAGACATGTTCTGCAACATGAAATGGCTCAACGTTGTTATAACGTTTATCCTTATGCCTTCGGGCGTGACGTCATGGAGATGACCGACGGTATCGTGGTCGGGAGCATCTAATGCCAGTGATCGTCATTGCCCGTAGACTTGTGCGGCGGTATGGCGCCATTCATGTGAGAGCTCCGTTGACCGTGTATTTATCGTCGCTCACTTGTTTTATCGTGCAGAACATGGAACTGTGTTTCCTGTGAGTACTCTATGGTGAACGTTTCAGAAATACGCCTGCTCGCAATCAGGCCAGACGGAAGTAGAAGGCCCCTTTAACGACCAGGATTATTCTGGACGACCCACCGCTGTTTTATCGGGGTTGGGAGGCGCGCAACGTGAGCCCCCTATTCCGAAAGCTTTGCCCGAGTGATCCACGCAGAGGTGTTATCAGGGTACGGAGGGTTGCGACCGTCCTCCACTGTCGGCCACCTACACAAAGCACCGTCCACACCGGATCTGTATTGTCCGGGAACCTTGTACGAGTCTCGGTCTTAGATGATGAAGGACTAGGCCGGCAACTGTCTGCGTTCTCAGTCTCTCTGGCATCGCCATTGCCAACCGCTTTCACGTTGTAGATTCAACAATTACTCGCTATTTGTAGGAACAGACCAAGTGGTCGCGAAGATTACATGGTTGGTGGCATCATCAGAAGAGCACGAGGCTCGTCGAAAGTCTTTTCTACACAGTGGCTAATCAGCTTTGCCCCACCATTCTTTCAGGAAATCCTCTATATTCATCGGCTTCACTCCTGCGCATAGCTCGCTCAGATTTGCCTCCATATAGCTACAGCGATCTGTGCGTATCAGTTCTAACATTACTTGCATGTAAAAATTGGTCATGGACGAGGATGGGCTCGGGTCCATGCGCTTCTCGATGTCTTCTGCGGAGGCATATGTGACGGAGAACTTCTTCCCTGCGAACATATCGTAAGTTTCACCGATTCGTTGAACATACAAACATTCTCACCTCTCGCGGCCTCAGCTAGAGTTGTGATCTCCTTCATCGTTTTCCTGTCTCCAGCCATACGGCAAACTTCCGGCCACCGAGGCAGATCTAAGCTGGCCGCCACGAACGTCCCGACATCCTCTCCCCTCGTCATCACGATCGGCTTGTATCCATCTCCAGGGACCATCGCAGAACAATTCTCGACGTCTATCACGAACTTCAGCGGTTGCAGGTACCCTACACCGGGTGTACCGCTCACGAGGTAGTTCATGAACACGCCTGTCTCGAAGGTGGTATACTCCAGACCGCTTTTCCTCACCGCTTCTTCAACGGGCACTTTGTAGCCATACAAGGTGATAGGATCATCGGGGACACCCCGCATGGCGAAATCACTCGGCACGAAGCGCTTCACCCCAACACGTTTGGCGGCTTCCAGCAGTGCCAGTTGGGACGCGACCCAGACGTCTCCGTCGATGTCGGCAATGGTCGAGATAACCGTGTGCACGCCCTGGAGGGCGCTGTCCAGTGACGTAGGGTCTGTATAGGAAACCGCTGCGATCTTGACGCCTTTGCTTTCGAGGTCGGCATGCGATTGTGAGCGGGAGAGGACGATGACCTCGTGCTTCTTTGTAGCGAGGATGCCGTCGACGATGTGTTGTCCAATACCTCCCGATCCTCCTGCGACCGCGACTCTAACCATTATACTGGACTTACAAATGCGACGTGGGTTAGATGGTTGTTGGGAGTGAGAACGTTGGATCTAGCGCGGTTTATGTCTTCCGCCAGCGCTGAGTGGGCGGCAGCTGCGGGGCATTGAGGCCCAGGGATATCAGACGGCATCATCAAGAATGCCCCACTGATGCATGCGTTCTCGACTGTAATCACGAGTACTGTTTTTGTCGAAAGCTTATGCGGGTGAGGTTCGCTGGGCCAGCTCGCTTTGGCGCTGTCTGTGCTACGTACGTCAATAACACCACTCACTTCGTAGGGGAAGGCACAAAACTCTCAAAACATTTCACACTAGGTAGCCGTCATTCTGAGCGGTGGCGAGTCACTGTTGGGCTAACAAAGACTTCTCAGATCCTTTAACTTCCGACATAGTCGGAACTTCCTGGGCGGAAATCATCTTCAGAGCTAAAATATTCGGATCGCTGTGGTGAACAGTATGTCATGATTCGGTAGTGAGGATAGTCATGGTGAACGTGGTTTGCTCTGCGCTACCACTATGAGTGCCGCAGGATCCATTGATAGAAAGTAAGGTACGCTAGTACGTTCCGTGGTGGTACTGTAACTAATTAATTCGCTTTGCTCCACCACGTCTTCAAAAACTCCTTCATACTCATCGGCCTTACTGTCGGGCATAGATTGTTTAGGTTCGTCTCCGTGAAATTCATACGATCTGTACGTATGAGTTCTAACATCATCTGGAGGTCGAAATTGGTGGTAAGTGACGGTGGGTTCGGTACCATCAGCTTCTCGATGTCTTCCGCGGAGATGTACGTTATGGAAAACTCCTCGCCTGTAAACAACGTTGTCAGCACGCTTCATTTAGTACGTGCACAGATCGAGACATGCATACCTCTCACAGCCTGCATGAGAGCGACAATCTCGTTCATCGTCTTCCTGTCTCCCGCCACACGGCTGATTTCCGGCCATCTAGGCAGGTCCAAGCTGGCAGCTACGAATGCAGCCACGTCCTCGGCCCTCGTCAAAACAAGCGGCTTGTTCCCGTCTCCGGGTACTACTGCAGAGCGTTTCTCGACGTCGAAAACAACCTTCAACGGCTGCAGGTACCCTATCCCCGGTGTACCGCTCGCGAAGTAGTTCATGAACAGGCCTGGCTCGAAGATGGTATACTCCAAACCGCTTTTCCTCACCGCTTCCTCAACGGCGGGCTCACACCCAGCGAGGCGGACAAGCTAATTGAGGAGGGCAAGATCGATGCAGCGGTATTTGGTACGTTGTGGATTGCCAACCCGGACTTACAGAAGAGAATAGAGAAGGGTATGGATATCGGCGGAAAGGGTATCAGCTTGGACCTGGACCCTACGACGTTCTATGGCGTTCCTGGTATTGACCCGCGCAAAGGGTACACTGACTACCCCGCTGCAAATTGAGACCATTGGTTTGTAGAACTCAGGGAACCCGCAGGTACTGGAATTCACTCTAACTATCTTGCACGAAGAGTTGGACTTGTACACTGTTTTCAAGGTGAGATGGCCGAGCGGTCTAAGGCGCCAGACTAAGGATCTGGTCCGAAAGGGCGTGGGTTCGAATCCCACTCTCATCATCCTTTTGTATCTTCCAACTTTTAGGAGGTTTAAGATGACTTTTTGCAATGAAAATGAGGACGCCATCTTTTAAGGTTCAGTGTCTCACGATAAGCGCCCTAAATTGATCGCGGTATTTCGCGCGGCAGGATCATGTAAGCTGTCGCGACCATGCTGAAGGCACTTACTTTGCGACCGCAGCTTCTACGAACCGCAATGGAGGTAAATTAGATGTTTGGAATATTACAGAAGAATGAAAGTATACTGTACAGCTGATAGACAACTCTCTTACGGTCCCTTTGTTCCTCCAGACCGGCGGATTGCGCAGACTGTCGGCCCTCTCGAAGTATGTCAAGACTTTTGGAGTCTCATGCAGACGCATAATATCCGAACTTTGTATCCTCATGTCAATCAAAGGCAGGGTACCCAAAGCACATTATCAAGACAGGAAATTGCGGTAGAATTCTTCCGACTTGTTACAATATAGCTGATCTACGGAGTTGTCTCTTGAGCAAGAAAGAAATCTACGAGTTGTGATTTGTGCTTCAATTGCAATGACCGACTGCTGGCGCCACCTGCAACACGACGATACTTGACTTTGTATTCGTGGCAAGCAATGCCGAAGCAACATCTCCCGCAGTCTCGACCACCTCAGACGAAACACTCCCGTGCTTATCCATCAGCTGCTTCAGCTCCGCTTCGCGATTCTCGAGCGCACAGGAGCGAGAACGCCCAAGAACCACCATGGGCTTGCTCCGCTTCTCCAGCGCCACTCGCTCAAGCGTAAATGCGTACTCAACCATAGAGTACAATGGGCTTGATGAGGACACGTCCTCCCACTTGATACGGGACAGTGCAGCCTTAGTGGCCGAGTCGAGGGTTTCTGTGTATGGCTGGGAGGGTATAGCGTATCGTTCCCAGAGCTCGCCATCCGCCCTTCCTGACGAGAACTGGGCGTGTACATTGGGCTTAGGACTGTCTATGAATGTGCCCTAATTGAAGTACCATTAACACACGGCACATTGCATTAGCAGGAAGGACAACTACTCACGTAGCCAACAGTTGACGCTCCGTCATGCAAGAGCATCTTACGTTTCTTGTCCCCTTGAGCCGCTGGAGGCGTCTTCTGCACATCCAAGTCCTCGGGAATACTGTGGCACGAACGCTCCACCTTCGTGAAGCGCACAACCGTCGCGCTGACTCCCGGGAGTAAACAGCACCTCACCACGAACTCCAACGCAAGACGGCCGTCCGGCCCGCCGAAGAAGGGCAGGAAGATGTGATACCGCCCGCTTGTCGGCAAGGGACCCGCGCTGCTTAACTTGTTCGCGTTGATGAAGAGTGCAATGTCGCGTGTGCTCTGCGCGAAGACGTTGCGCACAAATCGAGAATGTAATACAGGGCTAGAGTAGTTCACGTTCGTTGGTGAGTGGCGCGAGACCGTCTCCTGGACGGTGGCATCATCGGGCAAGCTTTCCTGCGGTGCTAGCCAAGGCATGAGGATGAGTTGAGAGTTCCGTTCCTTTGCAAATTCCGCGATGCTGTTGGCCAGGTCCTCGCGGGGAACGATGGAGAGCGACGCGTCCACTGTCATCCCGCTCAATTCGCCAAACGTACGGAAGATGTCAAGCAACGGGGTGGTGTGAGTGAGCGCGTTCGACACGGAGGACGTCACTGCTGGTGTGTGGTCGGAGAGCGCTATCAAATGCAAGGCATTCAGGATGATGCTTCGTTCTTTGTAAGGCCCTCTGGAGTCCTCGCCTTCAGATCGCAGATCTGCCGGAGGTTGCATGAGCGCCGCGAGAGCCATCATCCCAGGGAGGTGTTCGGTCTTGTCTAACACAACCGTGAACCGGTTCTTCCGGCGTAACAGTTCTACTACGTTAGGGAGAGCGGCCGTCATATCCGGATTAGAACTGCTCTCCTCCTCGTTATCAAGTTCAGGGTCGTTGGCATAGTCCGAACCAAACGAGGATGCACATTTCCGCTTCTCGGGCGGACGCAGGAGAAGCACAGCAGGGGTCGTCATGAAGGTCAAGAGTAGTGCCTCCAGTACGAACATGGAGAAAACGCGTGGCGACAAGATGCCCTCGGACAAGCCAACGTTGAGCACAATGAGGCCAACTAGTCTGCGGCAGCGTCAAAGATGTGAGACCGGCTTACAGGTAGGTGGTGAGAGACACATACCCCTTGCAACTCATGAGCGATCCAATCATGCTCGCTTCACGCCAACTGAAGCCCACAAATCGTGCGGCAACAGTGCAGCTGCCAAACTTGCCAGAATACGACAAAGTGCATATTGCAGCAACATATGTCCAAGTTATACGGTCGTTCAAGAGACCCAGATTGGTGGACAATCCTGAGAGTGCAAAATACTTCAATCGGTGTAAGCATGATGCAGTATTGATGGTGATGACTATCGGCTTTACCAGAGGTAGGAAAATCACAGAAACCATATCTTCTAGTTTCTCCGTCAGGGCACTCGTCAGATTACCTTCACGAGGTACAATTATGCCGGCCAAAAATGCACCTGAGCCAGTCGTGAGTGCCATTCTCACAGAATTCAGAGCTACTCACCAAAGATAGCGTGTACGCCAATGACATCCGTTACGAAAGCTGATCCAAACAGAATAAGGATCGTAACGGTCATGAAAGACATGGTCGGCCCATTCGTGACCGACCCGGTCTGCCTCGCCAGCCAGTACAATGCATATCTAATCGGGAAAAGCAGTACAAATGACCACCCAAGGCACATGAATAACGTCCAGAGTGCGTTCAGGCCAGAACCAGCGTTGACGAGCGCAACGGATAGCGCAAGGAGACTCCAACCCACAATGTCGTTACCGACACCAGCAGAGATGACTACAATTCCTACGGTGGTGTCCAGGAGTTTCAATTCAGCGAGGATGCGGCACAGGACTGGGAACGACGTGATGCTGTAGGCTACGCCTGTGAAGAGCATGAAATTCGTGAATCTGATGGATGGGTCGATGAACTGGTGATATAACGGGACTGCTAGTGCCGAGCCGAGAGCGAAAGGGATAAGCATCCCCCCAAGGGCGACAACAGCAGAAAGCCGTGCATTCCGTCGAATCACAGATCCGTCGATCTCGAGCCCAATGAGAAAGAGGAAGAGGCAGAGGCCGATGTTAGCCACGAGAGAGAGGTACGTCTGGGACTCGGAGGGGAATATGTAACGTTGGAATCCAGGTATACGACCGAAAGCGGTGGGACCTAGCGATAGTGAAAAATGATCTGTTACTCCACTCGGACGTCCCTTTTGTTGATAATCACTCACCAAGAATTATGCCTCCAACAATCTCTGCAATGACCTTTGGCTGACGAATCTTCTTCAACAACAGTGCAAGTAATTGAGTGGTCAGTATAATTATTCCTGCATAGATTCAGCAATGCTCGACAACATCAGACAATTGGACACTCACCGGCTTGTACGATCCATAATCTGAGAGGGTTGTCAGGGCCGTTTGATGAAGCGCCCTTCAATTGGAATACGATGTCAATAACAGCACGACATTACACAAAATTTCCTCACCTGATCTGCGACTGTGTTCCTCAGCACGCCGTGCGCAACGGATAGGATGACTCTGGAGAACCACCTCATATTGTCACGGACATCGACTGGGGAGATGAGTTGTCAATACGGCGAGGACTTGTGAAGTTCCATCATGGCAGTCCCCGCGATAGCGATTGCCTTGTATAGGTGACGTCCATGGCTGCCGTCACGCCGTGCACCAGGCAAACTGTCTTGAGGACTAGGATTGCCTTAGGAACGGCGGGCTGGGCGTCTGAGCTAAGTGTATCAAAATGGTAGACGGCGTACTCGATCCATGATATACAGTAGCTGCAGACGAGCGCTACAGAGAATGCAATTCTATAGACGGAGTCAATAGGACGCCATATGATGACAGATAGATGGCGAAGGGAGGATCATAACCCGAACGTAAAGCCCAGTCTCAGGTCAAGACGATTGGTTGAGTCGGCTTATCAAGCTTTAGCTTCGAGCTACAAGCTCAAGTTTCAGTTTCAGCATTGACTCGCTGAATGTCAAATCCAGTGGCCGCCCCCAACCTGGGTGGTCGACGCAAACTTACCTAGTCTCCGGTGTGCTTCCGCCGCTTCCAGCGTCGGTCTCTCTGGGCCCTTGTCATGACCCAATTCTTGCGTTACCAGTGGCTTTCAAGATACGTAGTAGCTGGCGAAAAGAGAAGCCGCGAGCCTGACGGCAAATTGCGCCACATCCCCAGCGCTAGATTGATCCCGCCCGACGCGAGCGCTTATATATAAATCTTCTTGTCTTCCATCTCCTTGCAATTCAAAGTTTCGAATCTGCTGCGGGACATGGCCGCTGGTATTCAAGACGAGTGTGGACGTTCTGCACGGGATGTGATTCGGGCAAAAAAGACCACGGTGTAGTTGTGTAGAGGGATGCCACCGCTCAAGCAGTCGTCCACTCGCCCGCATCTATGTCCAAGCGCAGCAGCTGCTTCATTGTTCTATCTTGATATAATGCATCACTGATGCTATCCTCGGTGTTCTCAGGACTGATATCCTCGAACCTCAGGGGGTATTTGTCTCTTGCAAGAGATTCAAGACTGCGAACGCTGTAAATATTGTCTGCGAGACTAACACGCGCAAGATTTAGACAGCGGCATCGGCATTGGTCAGTAAACCCGAGAACAAGGGCAAGGAAAGGGAGGAGGAGGAGTTGCAGCAGAGAGTATGCGAGAGTCCAGGCGCGTGTGTTACTGTACCCAGCGATCGTCGATCAAGATCATGTCCGTCGGCTCTGCGTATGATATGCTGGGACGCTGCGTGGAGTGGTGGTGTGCGGGTGCAGGATTTCGGGCTGAAAGGTGTAGGATGGTGCGTTTATAGCTTCTTCCACGCATGTGCTGTTTGCTGATGCATTGTATGTTCCGGCTCGCGTCGATGTAATCTGTCTACGGCCCAGAGAAGCATCATGGAGAGGCAGCGTGGCTCGACGGTGTGGAGGTTGAAGCTGCGCCGGGCGCGTATATTCTCTTCAGTTTGTCTGCGCTATCCTACAATGTCGTTTACAGCTGCAGCCCTCGAAGACGAGCTCGACGCTACGCTATGTACGCCGCAGGGCATAGATGCCTCCCGGCCCGTACGCCACGTCCACTATCTACTGTCCAGCACCGGCGCAGCGCATCTGTTCATCCACCTGTCTTGCCCTTGTTTCGTGCTGCGTTCGCCCGCTTGTTCGTACGACAGTATCAGCAATCGCTCCATGGGCAAACTGCCGATGCTGGCGATATGATACAGCCTGCGCAGCATTTGTGCGGTGCTGGCCCTGTAAAACGATCGTTTGCAGAGGCGCTCAGAGGCGCTGGCTTACGCGCTGCGCTTCCTGGTGAAATCAAGCATCTCTGTGCCGACGCTGGGTCCGTCTATCACATGAGCTGATACCTAATGCGGCCTGTCTGCGCTCGCTTCGCGCAAGGCCAGCAATGTTGTGGAAGTGGATTTTCTGCAGGGGAAGCGCCGAGTTCAATGAACGTGGGGAATGCGTGCGCGAGGACCATGCACGCAGGAGAGCTTCCGAGGTGTCCCCCGCAAGCAATGCAGCAGCCATGCTGACAACGCGTGCAGCTGCAGGAGGACTTCTGCCCGCCGCTGCGTGTTGCAGTTGCAGTTAGTACACTCTCACCCCCCCTCCCTTCTTTAGCATCCGCGAACTTTATCACGCTTTCGGCCTCCGATAACTTTGTGGCATCATTATGGATTGGCTACGTATCGCGCAGTACATCTGTGAGTAGAATGTTTTTCAGACAGACTGCAGAGTTGTCTTTGCGTACTGATGGTCATTATTNNGCTGAAACTCACAGCCACGCCGATCCGTCCTAGTCTTGCGAGCATCTTTTCGAACTCGGCAGAAAAAGTCGTGAAGCGCCTACGCCTCTTCGTCGTCGCCAANCGGGGCAGAGCGAGGGTGGAGGTTGATGATGGGGTNGGAGGCGAGGCGGTGGACACTGGGCTCGTGGGAGCCTATAATACCCAGGGCGAGTCACCAGTGGTAGACAGTGAGCACCGAGACACAGAAGCCTCGCAGGACGAGGCGGAGAGCCGAAGACCGGAGCCTGGACAGCCTCGTTTTCGTCAGAACAGGAAGGAGAACAACGATCTCGCATGGCGCTACAACTCTCAAGATGTCCCGGAGGCGAGGCTTGCTCCGCTTGCTGTCCAGGCTAAAGTGGTGGACAGCGAAATCCGAGAGGCATGTCATCCTGTAGACGGGATGGCGAACGTTGGGGTCGGAGTGCCTGATGATTCCCAGGCTCAGGCGGTAGACAGCCTGCTCCAGATCGCGCGTGGTCCACCCGCGGAAGTGGGGAGCGTGCCGCTCTATCCTGGTGTTGACAGGAATGCAGCACTCGACCCCTCTCGTACTTCTCCAGCGGAGGCAAGCGACCCAACTGTCAATGCTAGCTCTCAGTTCATCGAGCCCTCAGATGCGGATGCCGGAGATAGAGGGCTTCATGGCTCTCAGGCTGATCAAGGGTCTCTTGTTATGCAGGACGGGGCACGCGACATCAGGCATATGGAGTCCTGCGAGATTCACGCTGAGGCAGGAGACAATGCACCTCGAGAGGCCTCAGATGCGAATACCGATAACAGAGGGTTTCACGGCTCCCAGGTTGAGGCAGAGGGCCGCGAGCTAAGAGTGCGCCGTATGACTCAGGCTGAGGTGGGAGACGGTGACTCCAGAGAAGCTCATAGCTCCCCGGTCCCAGTGGAGAACCTCCGACTCGTAGAATCGCACGCCAGCGCTGAAATTGAGGTGGAGAGCACGGTATTCAAAGGCAAAGGTAGCCATGGTTCTCTAGCCAAACAGGACGGCTCGGAAACCGAGCGTTATCAGTCTGTTGAGTCAGCAGATGCGGACGTGGACGGCGGGAGATTATCGAGCTCTTGGGCTGAGAGAGAAGATCAGGGGTTGGGGCACATGGATTGCCGGTGCACATGTGAGTATCCAGTCTGAGAGTTTATCTGCCATGCTGTACTGACTGCCGTCATTCTCTTCTCATGGCCAGGCTCGGATCCCAGTGCTCCGAAGCCTGTTGATAAGCGGGTGCTTGAGCTGGTCACCGATTTACTCAAGCGTCGGTACAACCAATGGAAGATGTGGTACGATGCGAGGGCTTCATACAAATCTCCCCAGGGAATCACCATCTATTCCGACGAAGAGCTTCGAGAGAATGCCAATCTGGACGTGCCTCTTCAGGTCCAACATACAACGACCGAACCGGTCATATCGTCCTCACTTGCATCAGAGTCCTGCGAATCCCTTGGAATAGTCAGACTGCTGAGCAAGTTCAACGAGCTCTTGGGCACGTCTTATACCGTCGAAACTCCCGGCTTGCGAGAAGTCCTGGAGCAGTGTATTGAGCGCGGCTACGACTTCGGCACAGCGTTCGGTCGTCTTCGCACATTCTGGGTCGATTCTTTTGAGGTGGAAAAGAGGTTTCCCCCAACATGGAAGCGCACACGGCGATTGGATCTTGCAGATTTGATACAGCTACTCGGTGACAGGGAGCGAAAAGACAAAGAAGACCGTCGAAGCGCTTTGGATCCGGACAAGAAGGTGATCACAAAACCTAACATCGACCCTCGGCATGTCTGGGACCTTTTTTCCAACCGCGTCGTGCCAATATATGCAGTACACGAGTCACGTCACCTAATGCAGGTCGATACCAGCATGATATTTCCCATCTTCCGCAGCAGGATATGGCCTGTCTCGCACAGCTGGATGGCGGAGGAACACAGACATTATGTCGATACTCCGATCAACGGGCACGAGTGGCTCGTCCCGCTTCCCAATGATACGACTTTCGATCGAATCCGCGTTGAGCTGTTGAACCTTGGGGCGGAGTACGTGTGGCTGGATGTGCTCTGTCTTCGGCAGGAGGATAGCCGGAGGCCAGAGAATAAACCCGCCGAAGACAGGAGAAGGGTGGAATGGGAATTGGACGTGCCCACGATTGGCAGCATGTACCGCCGCAACGGGAACGTTGTCACATATCTCAATGGGCTGGGAAGGCCGTTTGCGATAGGAGACACCAAGAATGAGAGGCATTGGTTGAACCGGGCATGGACCTTGCAAGAGGGAAGCTCGAACACACTCATTGCTGGTACAGCTCATCCACTTCTCCTATTTCCCAAGCCCGACTCGCGCACGCTGGACACGTCCGAACTTCAAGTGACGCAGTTCTACGGCGAGCTCTGTACGGCACTGTATGCTGGATTCAATGGCAAGATGGGGCTGTTTCCAGTCCTGGAGGCAATGGTCGATCGTAAAGCGAGCTACGAGGTTGACAAGGTCGCCGGTCTCACCTACGTCTTGCAGGGATATGGCAAACGCCTACCAGTATATTCGCGTGGTGAGGGCGATTTGGTCGCATGCGAAAATGCATGGAGTGTCCTTGTCGCGGGAATTGACTCTCGAGACCGTGCCCGACTGGCGTTTTTGTACCCTGTTCCAGGAGAAGGCGGGATAACCTGGAGGCCGTCTTGGCGCCAGCTTGCAACGAGAGACATACCGCTAGCCCCTCTGGCAAGCGTTGCGCCGTTCCTATCCAACAGGTCTGACAAAGTGGAAGCAGATGGCTCCATCACGTTCCTTGCCATCTTGGTTCAACACTGCACCATACAATCGTTAGCGGAGCCCGATGCGGGGGGATTCTGCCGCAAAGGAAAGCTGACGGTCAGTGCCGGTGGTTCCAGGGCAAGTGAACACTCGTTTACCGTGGAGGCGCATCATCAGCAGCGGATATCGGAGGATCAAAGGCATGTTCTAGTTGGATGTGTGAAAGACGAGATTATACGCGATAGTAGCTATCAATTCTGGATAGTAGGTGTTCAGACTGAGACGGGAAGTATCCGGAAAGTCGCAGTGTTGAGGATGGAATCTGAAGATGACCGTGACAGGCTGGAGAAGCTGGAACTCGCGACGCAGACAGAGGTCACCCTTATATAATATGCCACACTGTCGTTCTTTACATATATCCTATCTGACTGCGTCTCCTCCGAAGCTGGCGGCAGGCATCTCGACAAGCTCGGACAATCTCGCGGCGGCGTCGAGCTCGACAACTTCACTGCGAGGCCTCCCAGAGTATCTCGGTCATCCAGAGTACAAAGCACTCTGCGGTGGCAGACGTTGTATGGACGCAACGGACGGAATTTCTCCAAAAGGCGGTCGGAGCGGATGCAGCGGCGTGGTACACCGACTGCTCTGACCGCAAGGCACTTTTCGCCATGGACCACGCCTGTAAGGCGAACAGACGTAGCTAGTAGAATCGCATAGAAGCGAATCAAATGCTTCACGATATTTTAGTACCGCGAGTATGTGCATTGACAAGGCAGATGCACAGCACCACTGTCTGTGTGTACAAATATGCTAGCTCGACCAGAAGACTGATAGTTGACTGTCCTGCATGTTCCCGACAGCTTCATCGAGGTGGCAAGTAGCGCATAGAGGGCTGCCAACAGTGAGATCAATATCGGCTCTGAGATTCAAGCCAATCTCTCGGAACCTGCACAGAATACTTGATTGAGGTCCAGCAAGAGCTCGGGTATGCAAGGCGTTCGTACCTCTTGTATTTCGTCACTGCTGGCATTTCGAGCTTTCAACTGACCCTGATGTGGCTCAGCGTTCGGCGCTATGCTGCCACGGTCTTCGTAGGTGAAGTCCTCTTCATGGCCAAGAACCTCCTCTAAGTCGCTGTGCTCAAGAGGCTCTCTCAGGTCACCGATAATGCTGGTGAGGCTCGATACATGGAAGTGGATCGGCACTACTGAGAAACGAGAGAGAGGAGGTGCAGTACTGCTTTCCGAAGCCTTGACATGACGTAGGTTGATCACAAATCGTGCCAGGGCGATATGAGGAAGTCTAAGGGCCGTTTATAAGTACTATGGCAATGATAATGCACGGAAAGGCTATACATGGTTATGATCAGGCCTACTTGGTTGATGTACTTGAAAGAGGGCTAAAGAAGTAACCATGTCAATGTTAGTGCAACTTGAATGATAATGCCGGGGACAGACACACAATAAATAGACTTATGATATTGATTAGAGCTACAAGGCACAGAAGACTGATCCAAATTCTTCTGTCAGTGTTTCGAACAACGAATATCAAGGACGTATACTCACATGAAGTACATTATGCCTGACATAGACATACCGGTTATGTTCATGATGCGCAGAGAGGTGGGAAGACTTGCCGTATTGCAGAAGTACTTTGCTGAACCTAAGATTTATACCAATGGAGGAAGCCTCCCTAATATGGCGATATATCTTGATCCATGTTGTGACAACTGCTATCAGCTCTGCGGTGATCGTGAAGGCATTTGCTGTGAGCTGCACTATCGAACATGTCAGTTCTCGGAAGGCGTGTCAATAGGCGCCGTGGTGCGTACCACTGTAAGCATGTAAATACCAAAGCACGACGGAGTGATATACAACTCACTAAAACAGCATCAAAGGAGACATCATCCAATCTGGGTAGCACGGCGGGCCCATAAGCCGGGAGTCCGAATAGTACCAACTGACTTTGCCAGTCATATACTTGGTAAGGGTTGGTTCAATACGACAGCTCAAAATGCTGCATCAGAGAGACGTACCAGACTTGGCCCGATCGTGGCGGCTGAACCGAGCGTAAATATAGTCGCAGAGATTACATACGCCCGGTCCAACAACGCAAACACTCGCAGAGAGGAGAATGCTAAGATCGTCGTTAATTAGGTCATCAGGCGGACGGAGGAGAAGTAGCATGCCGGCTCGGACTAGCGCTGGTAGCTGCCCCAGCACACATAGGAAATACATGAAGTAGACGTTGTCGCATCTGCAAATCAATGAGAGTGGAATAAACCGAATGTGTAAAGATACTTTACATCTGTAGTCACAATTGTTGCGTCAGTACGACACTACATCGGTTACTGAACCACATACCGCAGCACTGTACGTGACAACCTGGGCAACCAGGACTGCCAGCAAACTATACCGGTTCGCGAGGAAAAGCCATGTTGCGATTGTCCTCTTTCGACGCCAAACAAACTCGTATTGGTATTCAAAGGTGATAATGAGTTCATAAAGAACAATCGCTGGAGACGAGAACGTCAGTCGGTCTGTGTGGAATGCGAACACCCGGTACTCACTGAATGAGGCAACAACCATACAATTATATGAAAAGCTAATGATATAGTACGACGTCAGACGCGCTCAAATACAGATCCTCCAATATTCACGTTGCCTCGTATGTAGCGATGACGGTCGAAGCTGAAGAGGGGGTAGACATTGCTCGGCGTCTGCGACAAGCCGGAGCGGAAGTAGACGCAAGTGGTGTAGTCGTGATCACATACCCACCGCTGCTATATATCTCCTGCACAACCGTGCGGACCACTGTGCTATCAGTCAACATAAGCGCCTCACATCTGTAATGTCTTCTCGCACCGCCAGAAACGCCAATAGAGGGGCAAGTACATATATGCCCGCGTGTGCACCACGTACTGCGGTCTCGCGCGCTTTGATTACAAGCACTGTATTGGCACGAGGACACCGAAGTTGCATCTGTCAAAATACGATATCTCTATCAGTGACGCGGGAAACACCTGTGCACCCGATAGCTCAAACTGGTATCACTAGATGATAATGCAAACTCACGGGTCGCCTTACAGAGGGCGAGTGGGCAACCCGCTTTGACATTCCTCGGCACATACAGTCAGCCTGGGCCGACAAATGGACACGCTACGTATAATGGACTGACCGGGTCAATTCACGACTGGACAACATAATGCAGATAGCCACGGAACTACTAAGAGCAAAGACGTGTCCGAATACCAAGATGTCGTGGCATGTCCGTGGTTCTCGATCAGCTGTACCTGAGATACACGGAGACCTGATCATCATACATGCCTGTATCAGACCTGTTAGAAACGATATCTTAAATAGCCTAGCATATACGGTGACTTTGAACGTACCTACTGTCCATTGTGGAAAGCTCTTCCCTCCTTTATGCATCTGTTGGACAGGTCCATGTCGAACGCCTGATGTGATCAAACCCCTTGTTCGCAGTTATGCTCATTAGCACATGCGACTGAAGCGATGTGACTTAACTAATGACTGCATATGATGGTATACAAGCTGCGCCGCTGTTTGTTGGGTCACACAGTTGTCAGGATGCGGTTGAACGTGGGCTATGAGCGAGCAGGACGTACAGTCATGGACGGCTCCTTTATACACCAGAACTTGAGTCTCCTCTGGATCAGAACTGATACGTATTTCAGCATACATTTTTCTACAGAACCTTTGTTATATTACTCTTCTCTACTCATAAATATTTTGGACAAGAACAGACGCAAATTGGGGGAGCTCGAGAGCAAACATTGAAAGAGGTGGATTTGATGGCTGCCTAGTCCTTTATACACCTTGAGACGCGTAAGCCAGTATGCCTTCTAAGGCAATTCTGACTAAGCACATGTAGCGCCTTGCGCTTGCATTTCGCGCTCCTTCGCGCGCTTTTTGGCTACGATGTCCTCGTCGAATGCATCGGCAACCGGTCTCTTGAACCCACGATAATGAGCGAATAAAATGAGTTCTATATGGATTTATGATACATGTGTATATATTCTGTGAAGATACCGAGCTATTTGACTTGCAACTGCTCTCTACAAAAATCATTTGATGCCCAGCACAGTTGCAAAAACATACCTTTTGCACAATTCCGTCAGAACTACCACGAAAAACGAACCGGACTTCATACAAGGAACATCATAAGGCATATGCAGTGCTACCTACCATTTTTCACAAATTTTCCAGTTCAAATTCAGCTCACAATTGTCGCTGTATAAAGGAGTAGTGGTGTATAAAGGAGCCGTCCTTGACTGTACTCATTTGCATCGTAGAGCCTTGCTATGCGTACGCGCTACGAACAGTCTGAGACCGATACGTATTCAGTCTTTGAAATGGAAAATTAAGTGGGTGGTACGACGGCGCAAGGACACACCACGATGAACAAGTTCGATACCTTTGAAACTTATATATGTCAGGATTGTGCCGGGAGGTCGGTCGTACGCTTAGTGTGAAGCTCGTGGGAGGCAAAATGTGGTGCCTGCCTGGAGCTACGTGCTGTCCGCTCTAGCTCAAGCATTGATGTCACGTAGATGCATTGGTATGCGGGAAACGCAATATTATTGCGTAATTTTGTTCGTGATATAGATAGTAATCCTGCTGTCTGAAGGTCATTGAGCGAACTACACCCCTTCAACGCGACCAACTCGCCAAAAACGACACTCACGTAGTGCATCCAACGTACTGGGAACCCTCCCCTACAGTAGCGACATCCCATCTACAGTACACACTTAGATCATCCGTCGGATATACGAAAAGCATGCGAACATCTTGACGAAAGCGACTTGTGTAACACGCCGTCCCGTTCTACTATCGCCGACCCGAGAACACGCTCTTAGCGGCAGCCTCCGCCAGCGCGATCTCCTTCGCCTCGTCGGGTTCCTAAACCAACCAAGTGCTGAGATGAGATCTACTTGCAAGAAGGCAGTATTTCCGACGCGCACCTGCTTCTGTGGTATGTCCACAGGAAGCCCGCTGGCTTCACGTTGCGCAAGAGCCTGCCAGCCCCGGAATCAGCACGTCACCTCCGCGGAATGATACAACTTCGAGTTCCAAATGCTGACCTCTGCAAAAGTGTGATAACATCACTGACTTAGTCCGATTGTATTGCAGACTATTACCAAGAAGACGCACCTCTGCCCCTCTGCATCGTATTCGAATGGGCTGCACCCATCATGAACAGGCCCCATGTTGCAATTCCAACGAGGCTGTACACCGCGCCGCGATGCAGCAAGTCGTAGAACGACAGTCGCGACTTGAATATCGCCATCGTAGTGTAGTAATCGTGCCAGCCGCTGGCTGACCGTGGTGGAAAGAGCTTCAAAGGAACGCGTGCGGATCTCGGAACGGTGCCGTCCCACGCATGGACGAGCGCTTACAGAGGACATCACGAACTCAAAAGCGACGAAGCTTACCCTCGACATTCGGACCGAGTTGGCGACAATGTTATCCACGAATGAGGAGCACGACACAGCAAAGGGCTTTAAGGCATGGGTAGTAGATCCATTAAACAAGAGCACTATACTGCAACATAGCAATGAATGATGTGGGAAATCCAATACATGATAACATTACACGAGGAACGACTAATGGGAATGTCCTCAAATCTAAAGCACATGTGCGACATGATAACGAACGGCGCGTCGAACGACCAGACGCAGCCGCAAGCAATAAGATGGAGTGATCAAGGACGGAAGAGTGCAGCTCGGGCACCTCATGATCCGCAGACAACAGCGCTTAGGAAGTCGCGTTGTTGAAGATCAACAGGTTGACGGTGTCGTTCGGCAGCTCTGCGAGGACGTCGGGGGTCGCAAGACCAATGAGCGCCTTCTTAAGCTGCTTGGGACTAAGAGTGACTGGCTCCTTCGGCGTGGGAGCGACGTCCTGGACCATGGCCGGTGAAGGCAGGAAGCCCGAGACCCACGATGGGAGGACGGAGTGCACGGAGGAGTAGAGGTTGGCGAACGATGCAGGCGCGAAGAGCGTAAGGGCAGGGGGAACGAGGTCAGGGGTAACCAGTGGGTTGAAGTCCGCAGACGGGTAGAGGGAAAGGAGGTAGGCCAGCATGCCGGCGGTGTGGGGAGAAGCCATAGAAGTACCAGACATGGTAGTGGTAGCGTGCTTGCTTCCAATGTAAGTGGACTTGATATTCAAGCCTGCCAACAAACATGAACATTTGCACATTTTGTAGTTTCGAGAATGCACTCACCAGGCGCAAAGACATCGACACACTTGCCGTAGTTAGAGAAGTACGCACGCTCGTCACCAATGGTAGAAGCACCAACAGTAACAGCGTTCTCAGCGGCAGCCGGGGAGTAGTTGCAAGCGTCGCGGTTGTCGTTGCCTATTTATGATGTAAGTCATCGTTTAAGAACAAATGATTGCGAGATACACACCAGCAGCAACGGCAAAGTGGACACCCGCGTCGACGGCAGCATTAACTGCATCATCGAGACCGCGAGACTTGCCACCGCCCAAGCTCATGTTGGCAACAGAACCTTTATGGCTCGTCTTTCCGGTAGAGGCAAACTCCTGCTTAGCAGCGTCGTCCTTTGCCTTAGCGGCAGTGGTGGCCCATTCAACACCCGCGATAACGTCGCTCATAGTACCGCTACCGTTTGATCCCAACACCTTAACAGCGATGACGTGTGCCGCCTTAGCGACACCATACTTCGCGGATGCAATGGTACCGGCACAGTGGGTACCGTGGCCGTTACCATCCTCGTCAACATCGTTCTGAGGGATGGTCTTGCCCCAGCTTGCGCGTCCCTCAAACTCGACGTGGTCGACGTTGATACCAGTGTCGATGACGTACACGTCGACACCCTCACCACCGTGCTTGTCGTAGACATAGCGGGTGAACGTACCAAGGCGGAGCTTCTGTCGGTGGCTTACACGGGCGAGACCCTGGTTCTCGTTCAGCACGAAGACAAACGGGAACTGGTTCGGTTGCACTTACCCAGGGGGCGCCTGTTTGCGTCTCGTGCCCATAAGGACCTGACACATCAATGTCGAGTGTCCGTACGATTTGGTCCTTCTCGACGTAGTCCACCTCAGGCATCTGACGGATAGCGTCGATGACCGGCTCGCTGAAGGTGCCAGCATACCCCTTAATGTGGGAGTCCCAGACGTGTCGCAGACCCGACGTGAGCTCGTCCTCAGTCATCAATGGGTTCTCCGCATGCGTCCTCTGGAGGAAGTTCATGTGGTTCTGCATGAGCGCAGGGGTCGTCTGCTGCTTAAGCATGACGATGTACGAGTTGTTCACCGTCCCGTGGGGGTGCTCGGTCACGAGAAGCGGCGCGACCGAGAACGGCGACCTCTCTCTGGGTATATCATAAGGGACTGGTGGAGAGCGGGGACGCGGCCGCACCGAGTGCGACGGCGAGCAAAGAGAGATAGACGACGGCGGGCATGGTCGTTCGAGATGAACGATGTGGGGAAAGAGACGCAAGCGTTTCCGCAGCGGGATAGATAACCGGATCATGTTTGGCCCTGTTTGGTTTGTGGCTATCCCTCGTCCGACGCTTGTTCGCCTTTCCTCTCCCGATTTGCAACATCCTCCTCTTGTCCTCCTGACTCCATGAATACAAAATACGACGAAAATTGACCAACGGAGTTCGCCACAGTTATCATCCCAGCCAGCCAAATTCGCTGCCTATTTGAAACCGCCCTCTCAAACTCTCAGTACAGCCCGCTGATACTACCGGTTTTGGGTCTAGAATTCGCCGGGCTACTCAATTCGTACCGCTGACTGCCGTTGCCCATCTTGAACGCAACATGGCGTGCGTGTCAATGTTCAGGAGGGTCGCGAGACCCCCGTTGTCAGCCCTAGATACCTATTTCTGACCCTGGAACGTTGCTGCTCCGGTGGGCGTATCATAGCCTCTGAATCACCTCGTTGTCTGCGCGCGGTCCAGGTCAAAGCTACGGTTATAGTAACCTTCTGGCGTCGTATGCGCGGTGCAGCACCGTAAAGGTTTTTGTACAGCGTTATGGGACTCGGCGTAAACGCTTCCCCACTGCTTGTGGCTCCATCCAGTCTTCTGCGATGCTGAGCTTTCGGATTCTGCGGTGTTACGACTTCTCAACTTCTTTGCGTTGAGGGTCCCTGCAGCTGACTATCTTTCGGCAGTGAGACTCTGTATGCTTTCTTCGTACTTTGGTAGCACAGTACTTGCAATGTTGGTGGTCGCAAGACATATGATAGTAGCGTGATCCTAACAATGTTCCGACAGCCTCAGGTCTTGCCTTTTCAACATTTCTTATCGCTGAAACGCTCAAGCATGCAACCTAAGCAGAACATTGTTCTCACTGCTGTCCGCTTTGCCTTCAAAGACGTCTTCGTACATGTACAGTCTCTGTCCGGGAACCGCAGCCACCGTTGCCACCGCTTCGACGGCTTACGTAAGCTCATATTGCACGCGTGCGGCGTGTGCGCGTCGGGACCGCCGCGACTACGGTCGTGCTTGTCGACTGCAGTCATCTCAACTCATCATTATAACACAGAATTCGCGGTCTTATTGGACATATATACTGTGCTCTTGCGTTGCTAACATTGGCTTTCACATTCGGTCGTCCTATACTCCGGAAATTTTCTAATACTCGATTTTTCATCAGACCGCACGACGCTGCACATCTACCGAAATCCATGGCTAAGCAAGAAACCGTCAGGAATTCACATGATGCCAAGCGCACAGACCCCAACGAGGTTCGACGACGACGGCTGCGTCAGATTGCGGAGGATACCCTGAAGGCGATCGAGCATGGCTCTTATCTCAAATACGACCTCAGTACAAGCCTCGTATTGAGCAAGCATAACACACGGTACTACGCGCCGAACTCACTCCTCTCTACCTGGTCTACCGCTTCACACCCAAACTACGAGAAGACCGAGTTCTACCTTCGCGAGATCTCCACCCTCGAAGGCGCGCGCATGCTCGCCAACAAGCAGATAGAAA
>JANHOG010000223.1:0-21138 GCA_027627325.1 Phlebia brevispora
CGCCTTCTATGCGTCGCTCAGCAGGCTTGTCAGCCTGAAAAAGGGCCAAGGGAAATCCAATCCGATCAAATTCTCAGTCGTCCGTTCGCCGAAATTCAGCAGACACCTGTACGGGTCTCAACCACCAAAAGAGGCACGGACTATCAAAGTCTGGATATCGCCTGCGAGGTTGTCTGTGTGGAACCGCCGACGGAAGAAAAGAGCAGCTGTAAGTGGGACGTAGCGCATTCACTCTGCAATGCGAAGAGGCCGTTCTGCAATATTATCTTACTGTAGCGCGTAATTATCAATCGGAAATCCCGCCTATCTCGCTTATATTGGATGTCGAATGAGGGTGAAACCATCGGTTACTAGATGAGCTACGTGCGTTTGGGAGTGATGTATTGAGTTGGTTTAGAGAACTTAGAAGGGATAGGCTTAGTGTAACTCCAGCCGTCGTAGGCTTTGTTTTTTCCTTTGTTAAACCCCGTCCACCTTTTCTCGGGACCATGGCGAACGATGAGACGGCCTAGCTTAAGAGACTGGCGGTGATCCTTCACTATGGGTCTCCTTATAAACGTGAAGTGCAAGCCGGTTCGATGAACGTTGACGACAGGCATATAGATCACAAGGCGCATAGCAGACAGTATAATTTATCCAGTGGCATAATATCAATTAAATAATCGTCCTAGTGCTGGGTCCAACACAACAACTGAGCCATATATAGTTCACAGGTATGGGATCGTGTCGACCAGAGTACCCGTCTGGCTATAAAATCAAGCCACATGGCTGGGGATCTGGGAAGAGCTCGTGCATCAGACTTAACCGAGGGCTTGACATATAGAGCGTTGCGCACCTCGTCAATCTCGTCGCTCCCGCACCCGGTACGGGTAGTACTGGCATGACTGTGACGCCCGCGCAGCGCTTGCATTTCCGGGAAATGCCGATCATCCGCACGGAAAGGCAGCTGCTGTAGAACGAACTTCGCAAGTCCTCGCCGTGAAAATGAACGTCGCAGGTTGAAAGGCGGTGAGAGATACTGGTCGCCATAAATATCGTAGGCAGCTTGCAGCAGATGCCGCCTAGATGAATGCCGTAAATCATACTGCCAGTTAGCACCGTCGGTGCACCAGACCGTTCGAAGTCGTTCATGGTACGCCTTGTGCAGCGCAAACGATGCGCTTGCTTTCTCTTCTAAGACACGACCGGTATTAGTCAAGGTATCAGTCATTTAATTCCCGATTGCTGTAGTACATGCTGATATTTGTATAGCTGATCAGTACGTCAAAAAGTAGATGCCCACGATCAGTTGCGAATACGCCCCTCGATGTAGGCACGCTGACTTCTGCGTGAAATCTCCTGAACCTCAAACACCATCCGGTTGATCGTAAATGCTGCTGCAGTATGGATAACGGGCGTAATCTCAGGCGGGCGAGGCTTGAACGGGCACTTGAACGGAACCGGCTGACTTGAAAAGGATCTGCGGCGATCTGTAGATAAGTTCAAGAGAACGTACCTAAGAATACTTTGGTCGATGCAGTCCGTACTTAGATGTGTGATCGGCAATCTGTCTTCGCCCACGGCCTTCTCGAAGTCGAATGCCCAGAGCATCATCGCGAAGTCAATAAACATTGATTGATTGGTCGTGTCCTTGCCTGCGCAGATTCCAGACATGCCTGCTGAACGCGTGTGCACTGTATAAAGCCATGGAGGCGGTTGACAAGCTCTTCCACATTCATACTCGCCTTCGCAGCCTCATCGTGCTCCGAAGACTCTGACTGCAGTAACGGCAGCTTGAAACATGAGGACGAGTGGGAAGTGAGAGAGAGCTGCCCATAGATGACGCTGAGCATCGTCGATGCCATGCTCCGTATGGTGACAAGTCCGGTTCTCTGGGTCAGTGAATATGCGCAGCGCGAGGATAGCATCCTCCCGCTCTTGGATCGTCTGGTAGTCTGGTATCCCGTTGTGGCACGTGGACTAAAGCCTTCATGCGCGACTTTGCGGCGGCGCTTTCAGCTAAGTGAAATGATATATTCAGTATAAGAGTGGAGTACAACGCAGGACAGACGAGTCGCCGAGAGGTTGAGTTGAAAAAGAACATTGACCGTGTGAGTATCTCTCCCGCCATGACCAGGCGTGGGCGGCTTCCATATATGTTGGAGCGATTCTCTGCAAGGTCTTCGTAAGGCAACCAGTAAGCGACCGTGGTTAAGTGGAGGATCAAATAACGTTGAGACGCACACGTGGGATCAACAGTCGTTTCAACATCGTCAAGGACGATGACAGGCTAGCTGGCGAAGCTTAGCCAGAGTATAGACCCTTTCAAGCGCAGATTATCGCATTCATGAAATAGAAATTGGCTTGCATGACACACCGTACGCCTCTTTCCATTCTGTGAGCCTCAGGCACTACAGGCGGTCAATATCCAGCATATTGCCTAGGGGCGGCAAGCCGCGACAGCCGTGGGGCATGACATTCCTCAGGTGAGTGGCCCCGAGTATGATGGAGGTGAGTTTGCACGAAAGATGAGATAACGTCAGGGAAAAGATGAAGACCCGAGTGTCGAAGGGCTCGAGCATCATGCCGCCAGAAAATAATGAATTTTCAAGCTCAAAAACCGAAAATAACTGGTTAATACTTGAAGCCTGGAGTGCGTTATGAGTATGAGACCCTTTCCCGTGGCATATCGTGATGATGGTTGCGCACTCACCGAACTAACTTCGATACCAGGGGAAAAAGCAATCTTCCAAACTGTAGCCTCGCCGTGTCATCACTATCACTACATATTGTCCGCTCCAGTGTGAAATGACCGATACCCTGTTCTTTGAACATTGTTATCAATTCTCTTCATAAGAAAGAGGGAAACGCATATGCGAGATGGAAGAAGAGACTCCCGTGGCATATGGAGCGGCGCGTCGAGCTAGCGCTCTATTGAAGGTCCCAGGTATGCCCGGGCCGGGGCCCCTAGGAGGAGTAGCAGCGACTCAGATCTGTTCTGAACCAACTCAGACAAAACAAAGCCTGTTTGTCCCTACTGCCCACCTGTCCGGGTTACTGCTTTGAAAGTACCGTCGAGGGATATATGGAAATTAGAGGATGTTATGGACGCACGTACTGACATATCTAATCTGGTTCACAGGCGTTCACTTGCGGATTCAAGTAATGTGAGATTTTTAGTATCAGGACATGATGCCACGATCTACTATGGCATGTTCTAGCAAGACTCGTGTTGGTGAGCATTCAGTTCCCATATTTCGCTGAATCTAATAGGAACATACCTGACTTGAAGCTCAAATCCTTCCCAGGGGCGACCCTCAGGTTCTCTGAAGCCTTCATTTAGACGCAATAACGGGATCCCATCTGATGTATGCCACCTCGTGGTGCGCGGGGCACACGGCTTCGGTATACAGTATGCCTTGCACCAGAAACACATAGACGTAATTGGTATGTATTGGCTTCAGTGTAGTCCGAAAGCCTGCTCGCATTCTCACGCACAAACGCAGATCGGAACCTTCGTTGCGGTTGATCTAGCATAATTTGCAATCTTTGTCTCTTATATTCGATATACTTAAGCGCGACACTCACCGAGAGCTTCAGCAAGCTACGAAGCTATTCTACTCCCTGTCATGGCTGCTATGTCCTGGACATCGGCATACGTCTCTGTTATCGCCTTAGTCGCACTCAGCATTATGCGCGCTATCTATACGGCAGTGCGCCTTAAGAAAACTATGCCTCCTGGTCCGCCGGGCCTACCGCTCCTTGGAAATGCCCTCCAAATTGGGCCCCTGCCATGGTTTAAGTTTACGCAATGGAAAGAGGAATTTGGTACGATTTGCTATTCTGTACACTACACAACCCACAGATTAACCCGGGAAATTATGCTCGCAGGTCCGATCTTCTCTCTGAATCTCGCAGGCCAACCGGTCGTTATCATTAGCGACGCCGAGATTGCTGCAGAGTTTTTAGGTAAGTTCTCCACATGATTTGCTGCCTATAATAATATGGGTTGTGCATTTTGAATCAGAGCGTCGGTCCAAGATCTATAGCTCTAGACCGCGCTTTGTCATAGGCAATGAAGTACTTACACGGGGCATGTTCCTCCCCCTCTTACCAGCCAATGACATGTACGTGTGCGCACCACCTCAATCAGATATCTACTCACCGTTGCCCCTCGCCGAAGGTGGCGCCAAATGCGCCGTGCGATCCACGACACAATGAATACTACCACACTCTCCTCCCGCGCTATGCACACCCTCCAAGAGTCCTCTGCGGCCGCGCTCACCTTGCACATCATGCACAACCCTGTACACTTCACACAGCACATCCTTCATGCCTCCGCCACCACGATGCTGCACATGGTATATGGGTGGTCCCCTATGCGCATCGAAGCCGAGGGTGCGCATGTTGTAGAAGTTGTAGACGATCTAGTGCGGCGCATCACAGAGGCCGCGGTGCCTGGCTTGCGGCTCGTGGAGCTGTTCCCGGCGCTATTGTGGCTCCCGGAGTGTGTCGCGGTCTGGAAGAGGGAGGGAAGGGAGGGGTATGAAAGGGGTTCCGCAATGTTTGTACGGCTTATGGAGAGTGTGAGGGAAGATATGGTGAGTTGTGCCACGACGCTTTATGCATGTGGGATCATGACTGATCTGCGACCCACTTGTGAATATAGCGCGCAGGCATGGCAGAGCCATGCCTCGGAGTGACACTCATCCAGAATGAGAAGTACGCTCTAAGTATGCTGGAGCAAGCATGGACGGCCGGGACAGCCCTGTGAGTTTCAAACTCTACTGTATCAGCCCCAACTGAACTACGTATCCATAACCAGCGCTGGCGGAATTGACACGGTAGGTTCAGCCTTCGTATCCTGCGTAAATACTCCAATATCTGAATACGAACGAGTCTAGACAGCAGCAGCAATGCAGGTTTTCATCCTCGCAATGGTCCTGCACCCGTCTGCCATGCGGCGCGCACAACAAGAAATTGATTCTGTCGTCGGGAGGGAGCGACTCCCCGTCATGGCAGATTGGCAGTATTTACCGTATGTCCACGCGATGGTGCGGGAGGTACTTCGATGGCAATCGATTGCGCCTATGGGGGCTCCACGTGTGTCTTCGCAGGTGATTGTGATGTGGTTGCATGTCATTGTTTCTGGAATGCTGATATCTCGAGCAGGATGACTGGTACGAAGGGTATTTCATCCCCAAAGGTATGTAGTCACTCGCCATTGCCAAATTTAACCTGAATCTAATCTGACCGCTTCGCAGGAACGATCGTGATACAAAACACCTGGTCCGTCTGTCCTGCCCACAACTCTACGATCGAGCATCCGACTGTCTCAATGTGACTTTGCAGGGCAATAAACCGCGATGCAGAGTACTTCCCCGACTTCGACGCCTTCCGACCTGAACGTTACCTAGATCCCTCTAGCTCCGGACCACCCATCGATGCGATGCCCATCACGCACGGGTACGGGCATGCGTCGTTCGGTGCAGGGAGGAGGTGCGGTTTCCTGGGTTATATGTGGTAAAGTAGCCCGTAGTGCTCACTGCCGCCTGCCGTAGGATATGTCCCGGCAAGGATCTCGCTAACCAATCGCTCTTCCTCGCCTGCGCGACGCTGCTCTGGGCGTTCGACATCCAGCCTGCCGTGGACGAGAACGGACAGCCCATTGTGCCGTCGAGCACGGAGTGCGTAGATAGAGGTCTTTTTGTGTACGTCCACCTCCGTTCGCCATTGTTCATCCTCCAGAGACTCCTTAGCTGACGTGTCTATTTGCTTGTAGGCAACCTGCGCCGTTCACGTGCGAATTCCTTCCGCGTGGGCCTGAGGTTCCTGGCATAATCCAAGCTACGACGTAACAGCACAGTTAGGGAGGACATCCGATGCTTATCTCGTGTATCTTTCGCAGTACTATGTACCCTGTCTGTTTAGCAGCAATAGGTGTATTACAATGGAACATATCGCAGGGTGAGGCTATTTGATTATTGATCACCGCATCGAGATCGATGAAGTGCTCCTTGTTGCCAATGCCATCGTGCTCCTATGTCTCCTCTTCTGCATGGCTCCGACCTCTTTCGTCGTAAATTAACTGTGTAGGGGACGCGCGCCTTACTCGAAGCGACGACTTTCCTCAACATCGAAGCCCTAAAATGCACACACAAATCAACCTGAGCGTAAACGTCGCGGGCCCTCGCCATGAACATGAATGTTGTAGGCCGCAAGGTGATGAGCACTACTGATCATCGTGACTATAGTAAGCAGCTATCAGTCGACGCCGCCTAGACGATCGCTGACGGTATGCCTTGTACAGCGCGAACAATGCAGCCGTTGTGTGTTCTACAACATGGCTGGCGTCAAAGCGCTATTTCTTTCGCCTCGGGCCGCTGTCATACGTGCTAATATTTGTATAGCTGGTCATTTACTCAAACAGTACTCGCACAGGGTCACCAGCGAACGCATCCCTCGACGGAGGCACGCTAACTTCAGCAAAACTATCCCAGTAATGTCCTGACCCTCAGAAATCATTCCTTTGATCATGACTCGTTGCCGTGGCAGTACGGAGAATGGACGCAACCTCAGGCGAGCGAGGCTTGATCGAGCACTTGAACGGAACCGGTCGACTTGAAAGGGATCAGTGTCAATCTATCCACAGATAACTTCAAAGAAACGTACACAACAATGCTCTGGTCGATACAATCCGTACTCGATGGCGTGATCGGCGATCCATCCTCGTCCACAGCCTTCGCGAAATCGAACGCCCAGAGCATCACAGCGAAGTCGATAAACATCGATTGGTTTGCCATGTCCTTGCCCATGCAGATTCTAGACATGCTCATTCAAGGCGTGCAGGAATGTTTGCAAGAACAAGGGACCTACCTCCTCCCTGCACCATACGCAATGTGGCCCTGACCGTGCGTGTGTGGCATCGGCTCGATAAGCTGACCGGAAGCGTCTAGATAGCGCTCAGGTCGGAAGTCGTCGTAGTCTGGGAAATATCGCGGATCCCGATTCATGGCCCTAACCATTTGTTTAGCAGGTGTACGTGAGATTCTGGTAGACAGACGGAAACCCTACCAGACGTTCATCAGGACAATGCTATCTAATATACATGTCAGTTCACCGCCTGTCGTTCATACGAAGAATCTCACCCTTCGGTAATCGAAATAACCTTTGTACCAGTCATCCTGTAATCGAGTAAAATATTTGAGATTCACGGATCAATACAGCCTCATTCGTTTGTTGCCTACTTGGACAGAGCGCTTCGCGACTCCAAGCGGACCGACAGGCCGCCATCGGTGTACTTCGCGGACGATTGCCTCGACGTATGTTAGATGCCGGCGGTCGCTGAACGCAGGAAGCCGCTCGCGGCCGACGACAGCATCTATCTGGGCTTGTGCGCGCTTCATGGCATCGGGGTATAGAACCATTGCTAGAACGAATACGGACAGCGCTGCGGCCGTCTGCAAGTATTGAGCGATTAGCTATATCACGGCCTAGTAGATGTCCCAATTAATCTGACCACAACGTACTGTCTCTGAGCCGGCGCCGCTGTGAAGAGGTTTTGAGATATATAGAAAGAATGAGAGAGGTATCGAAACTTACAACATTGTTCCTGCGACCCACGCCGCTTCGAGCCCACTCAGAAGACCACTCTTCTCGCTTTCCAGCAGCTTCGCAGCGAACGACGAATCCGCAGCAGCGGTATCCTCAGCCTAGGATTCATAGAGACATCTTAGCTCCGATGTACACCTATGACATCGGGCATTATCGGTACTTACCAGCCGACGTCTGACGTTATCAAGAAGCATTTCGAATAGTCGTGTATCTCTGGAGAACCAGGCGCGACCTTCACGCAGCCACTCTGCCGCCCAGTCCGGTAAAGAAGCCAGGGTGGGGAAAGCCTCGACGAGATAGGCGTTCGGGACGCATGCACAGAGGATGCGCTGCATAAAGCCATGCAAACGAGTGACAAGTTCGTCCACGTCCACACTTGTCCTTGCAGCCTCATCGTGCTCCGAACACCCTGGCTGCCGTGAAGCAGACTTGAAGCCTGGGGACGAGTGGGAAGTGGAGGAGAACTTTCCGTAGATAACGCTGAGCATCGTAGATGCGGTGCTCCGTTTGACATGATGAACCCAACTGTCTGGGTCGGTGAGTATGTGAAGCGCGAGGGCAGCACTCTCCTGCTCTTGTATAGCCTGGTACCCCGTTGTGGCGCGTGGGTTGAAGCCTTCATGCGCGGCTTTGCGGCGGCGCCTCCAGCTAGGTCAAATGACACTCGGAAAGATGTAAATGCCGGGCACAATGCAAGACGTACGAGTCGCCCAGAGGTTCTGTAGGAAAGAACATTGACCCTGTAAGTATCTCTCCTGCCATGACCAGCCGTGGGCGGCTTCCGTATATGTTAGAGCGATTCTCTGCAAGGTCATCGTAAGGCAGCTAGTAAACGACCGTACTAGAATAGAGGATCAAAGGAGGTTGAAACACACCTACGAGATCAACAGCCGTTTCAACGTCATTGAGGACAATGATAGGCTGACCGGCGAGGTTCAGCGAGAATATCGGCCCTTTCAAGCGTAAATTAATGTGTGCATAGAATAAATTTTGACCTGAACGACGCACCGTACACCTCTTTCCATTCTGTGAGCCTCAACCACTGCATGCGGCCAATATCCAACATATTTCCCAGAAGCGGCAGGCCGCGAGGGCCTGGGGGCATTATCTTCCTCAGGCGCGCAGTCTTGAGTATAACAGAGACGAGTTTGACCAAAAGAAGCGATAACGCCAGGAGAAAGGCGGAGATCCAAGAAGTTTTGGAGGAGTCGGTCATAATCCCACCCAGAGACGAGTAGGTTTCTGAACTACGGAAAGTTCAATCGTCGTCTAGAGGCCTACAATGAGGCCATATGAGTACGAGATTCGGTGAGAACTTTATTAGTGACGTTTGTTTACTCACAGACTTTGGTGCGGGAAGTAGGACATCTCGCCGTATATATGCAGCTCCGGTGATATGTTTGCCATTGTACTTTGAACACTGTTACCAATTCGTCTCATGAGAAAGATGGAAACGCGAAGCAGAGGAGGATATCGCAGGTGAAGAGCTGCACATGGAGCGGCGTGTCCAGCTAAACTGCAGCGCCGTACAAAGTTTGCAAGACCCCAAATACCGGGGGCTCTCGGTCCGGCGGCCCGGGGGAGAAAGTTGTGTTTGAACTTCGTAGCCAGTGCAACCGTCATAACTCTACCATTCACCTACTACCCTAGTCTCTGATTATTACTGCCTTAGAGATAGCAGCGATGAGGTGCGTTGATTGAAGTATTTATAGCGCACGATTATGATTCATTTTGTTGTTCGCCACTTTTAGAATGCGACGATATTCTCCACTTTCTGGCAGTTCGAGATTGGCTGAGCAGTCGCTTTGCAGGTTGCGGCGCGCTGACAGGCCCTATATCGAGTGGAAGAATGTGTGGCCAGTCGTACAGCTGCCTTGTATTCTCGTAGTTCTGGCATAGAAGAGCGTTGACCAGTCTACGGGACTTTCAAAGTCACCAGGACTGTGTTCATGCAGCGGCAGATCTTCAACCATCATGGACGCGACAATAAGCAACAAAATAGACTTGAGTACGTGTCAGAGCCACTGTTGAGTTGTCGCTTGACTCACTCTTTCGGTGCAGTCATTTCGTAAAACACGAAGACCATTGGATGACAGCCCCTGCTATCGTCTACCTCACCCAATTAAACACAGAACGAAAGTGCCGCGTGCATACACTCGTATACAACTTTGACTGCTACTTGGAAGTTTCTCAAAAGATACAGCGCTCGACATCGACATGCTTGCTGCACGAGATTGGTGAGTCAGACTTCGGTAGTACTCAGGTGCCGCGTGTCACCAAAGCTGATATTGAGTGGTAGGACAAATACTCGACGGGGAGAACGCGCGGAAACGTTTCCTTAGATGTATTCATTAGCATCGTCCGGAAAACCATGGCCTGATATTAGAAACCCGCATAATACAACGGTCGTCTGCTTCGACATCCACGGCCAGCAATGGCGGTGAATATCAGCCTTCGTGCTTTATTTTCCTGCTTCGAGCGCGATCTGTCTCCTAACTGCGACCGCCACCGCACGGCACAGCCAAGCGCGCAGTAAGCCTCCATCGATAAGCGCCAGGGAATCGATAACAAGCTGATCAGTTCTTACTGTACAGATCCGCGAATGATCAAGCTTCAAGCATTGCCGCCTTTTCTCATCCTGTAGCTGGATGAGACGATGCCCGGCAGGCGGCAAGGTCGTCTGATTTCCCAGTCGCAACATGATCCAACTCCAGCTTGGGAATACTGCCGATCGCCCTAAGTTTTCAGTTCCGTGATTCCATCGGATTCAACAGGAACACATCTTACCTCACCGTGAAAGACGTAATTGAAGTTTCTAGGAAGACCTTACTTCCTCGCAAAAGATGTGCTTTAAGCTTCCATTGTGGTCAGTACTAGCGAAATGCTGGGGCATCGTATCGGATTCGCGCCACACACTGTAACGCGCAAAGCATATGGTCCTGGTCGTACTGCTCTGCAAAGGCATGCAGAACCCCCGGTTGGTGCACCTTCAGTTCAGTCAGGATCTGGTCCCGTTCTCACACAGCAACGCAGGTCGAAATTTCAGTCAGCTCGGCACTCCTGAGTTTCTCGTCTTGGATATCTCATATAAAGCGCAATGGTCGTGGCGAACCTCATCAAGCTGCAAAGCCCTTCTCCTCACCGTCATGGCTGCAACGCACTGGACGTGGGCATACCTCTCTGTTTGCGCCATAGTCGCACTCAGTGTTGTGCGTGCTATCCATAAAGCGGCGCGTCTCAGGGGAACCATGCCCCCTGGCCCCCCTGGTCTACCGCTGCTCGGCAATGCACTACAAGTTGGAGCCTCTTCATGGCTTCAGTTCACGCAATGGAAAGAGAAATATGGTATGACTGCTGTGTCAAGCGCCATAGTATATACATGTTTACTGGTTTCAAACATATTTTCAGGTCCTATTATCTCGCTCAACCTTGCCGGCCAACCTGTCATCCTCATTAACAATGCCAATATCGCTGCGGACCTTCTAGGTAAGTCTTTATACTAATTCCTTTCTCCGATAATACATTATATGTCGTGGTGAATCAGACCGCCGGTCCAAAACATACAGCTCGAGACCGCGCTTCATCTTGGCTGGCGAAGTCCTGACGAGGGGCATGTTCGCCCCTCTGCTACAGGCCAATAATCTGTACGTATCGCCATTTCTCACTATGTCATGTCTGTACATGACGCCTGCGTAGATGGCGCCGCATGCGCCGTGCGTTCCACGACGGGATCGGCACCAACATCTTAGCGTCACGCTCCATCCATTCACTGCAGGAATCCGTTGCTGCGGCGCTCGTCTCGCACATCCTGCACGAGCCTGCACGCTTCGAGCAACACTTTCTCTTCGCCTCTGCATCCACTATGCTGCACATGGTCTATGGGTGGCCTCTGTCACGTATTGAAACTGAAGGCGCGCCCGTCATTGCCGGTACGGACAACCTTGTACACCGCATCGCACAGGCGTCGGCACCCGGCGTACAGCTTGTTGAGATGTTCCCGCCGCTGTCGTCGCTTCCGGAGTGCGTCGCGGGATGGAAGAAGAATGGAAGGCTTGCCTTTGAGAAAAACTCGGCAATGTACGTGCAGTTGATGGAGAGCGTAAAGAAGGATATAGTGAGTGATGTCGCGACTCACCATATGCGGTAGAGTCACGGCTGATGTGCGGATTGCTGGTGGACATAGCATGCAGGCATAGCGGAGCCATGCCTCGGGGCGAGACTTGTTAAAGATGAGAAGTACGGTATGAGTATGCTGGAGCAGGCATGGACGGCTGGCACAGCGCTGTGAGTTCCATATCACGCTTAGGCCTTCGTACCCACTTACATATATGTGGCTAGCATTGCGGGCACAGACACGGTACTTTTCGCCACTCAATTTCGTAGATGCTCTGAGTCCTGACTAGTGACGGACCCAGACAGCAGCAGCAATGCAGGTATTTATTCTTGCTATGCTCCTGCATCCGTCTACCATGCAAAAGGCACAACAAGAAATTGATTCCGTGGTGGGGCGAGAGCGACTTCCTGTAATGGCAGACTGGCAGCAGTTACCATATATCCAGGCAGTAGTGCGGGAGGTCCTCAGGTGGCGACCGATCGCACCGCTTGGAGCGCCACACGTATCTTCACGGGTGAGTGCAATGCAGCACTATTTCGCACTGCTTGCTCTCTGTATATCAGACTTCGAGAGCACTGACGTTCTCGGAAGGACGACTGGTATGCAGGGTATTTCATCCCCAAAGGTACGCTACGTTTCAACTCCTAGTAACCAATACTGATCTGACGGCTTCAGGGACGATCATGATACAAAATGTCTGGTCCGTCTATCCTGCTTACGGGTCCACAAACGAGCGCCTGCACATGCCAATCTGACTTCACAGGGCAATAAACCGCGATCCAGATTATTTTCCAGACTTCGACACCTTCCGACCCGAACGGTACCTCGATCCCGCTTGCCCTGGGAACCTCATCGACGTGATGCCCCAGACGCATGGCTACGGGCATACGTCGTTCGGTGCAGGGAGGAGGTACAGTAATTTTTGGTTATATGCTGTAAAGTGGCCGTAGTGCTCACTACCATCTGGCGTAGGATACGTCCCGGCAGAGAGCTCGCTAACCAATCGCTCTTCCTCGCCTGCGCGACGCTGCTCTGGGCGTTCGACATCCAGCCTGCCGTGCACGAGAACGGACAACCCATTCTGCCGTCGAGCACAGAGTGCGTGGACAAAGGTCTTTTTGTGTATGTATACCTTTGTTCGCCGTTGTTCATCCTCCCGAGACGCCTCAGCTGACATGTCTCTTTACTTGTAGGCAACCTGCGCCGTTCCAATGCAAATTTCTTCCGCGTGAGACTGAAGTTCCTGGCATAATCCAAGCTGCGGCGCGGCAGGACGGTTAGGACGGGTCTCTGGTACTTATCTCGTGTGTCGTTTGCAGTCATATCAAGTCATTATCAGAACTAGGATCGCGGTCCTCTCGGTGGAACGGGTGGGAAAAGCTTACTATACGGTGTAGTAATTGAACATCATGACTTCTTCATAGATATTCTGCTAGAATGGTTAATCGATGCATACAAATATACAATAGCAAATGTGCAAGGAGTCGACGATACACTATGCTTTCGAGAGGCTTTTTATCGCGCGGGGATATGAACATCCCGAACTGGAACTGAGATATCCATTGTCTTTGTGGAGCATGGAGAAATGGTGATCAGCATGATAAGCAGGCGCGGAAAGTGACATTGAGCGGAATGGTTGGAGGGCGTAGAATGAGAGCGGTCGGGACAGACTACGATAGGCGAGCGTAAGACGTGAGGTCGATGAAAGATACCAAATGGGCAGGCTCGTGAAGAATATTTCTCCCGCAGGACAGCTGCGACAGGTAGCAGGTTCTGCGAAGGAGAAAACATGGAGATATATGCGTTCATGCCCTGTAGGCGCACCGATGGTCATAGCAAGTGCTTCCACCCAGATTCGTCATTATACTGCGGTCCTAATTGCGACTATAAGCACTACTACAACTTATTCGACACGAAGACATACCTATTTCGTCGATGGTCCCATCATCAGCACATGATACCTGCACCCACTTATAATAACCAGGATACTCGGCGATATTGAGCGCATATTTGAGTCTGGGATCGCCCTTGAAGCGAGCCATCTTTTCTAGCACGACACTTTTGCGAAAAGACAGCATATCGTCGGGCTCGTCGAAAACGAAGAGGAGAGCTTGCAGCCGAGGAAGGATTGCGAGCATGTTGCTGACCCCCTTCCAGTCTATGTCCACCAACTCCAGGAGGAAACGCGAATTGAATACGACAGATTGGATGTTCCGGGCCTGTCCTTCCACATGTGGCGTAAGGAATATGTGCATGCGAAAACTGTGGTCATTGGGTAGAGCTCCCACAAGACCTTAAAATGGGATATGGTCAGCTGCCTAGCGACAGAGAATTGGACGTAGAATAGCTCACATAACGTCTCCGGAATCACTTCTCTTCCGTCACACTGCCCCGACTTAGCGCCCTTTGCCACGGCTAACGCGATCCGACACAACTGCGTGGCATCGACCTGCTCAATGCTTTGACCTGGGCAATTGAGAAGTACTCGGAACCAGATGGCGGCTGCGTTGGCTGTACATTCTTCCATTGAGTACTTTGGGGGCTGTCGGAATCTTGCTCGGCGAGCCGGCGGTACCTCGTTTTCGCTCTCCGGGGTGCAATCCCATGTGACCTTCTTCAAGCTAATGTGAATCAAGTTCGGTAGACTGGCAATGGTGTGGCTGAGATGCGTATACGACTTGAAATGAAGGTCGGTCAAATTGACGCGCTGAATTCCTGAACAGAATAACGGCATGCTCCCAGGGATGAACTCGTGGAGGCTCTTCATCGCCTTTTCGGAAGGGAGCGGTCCATCGAGTGTAAGGATGATCTTAGGTTTGCAATGAAGTCGTGGAAAAATGAACGAACAAACGGTGTGGATCCAGGGCGGGTACGGATAGGAAGTGATAGCTATCACGAGCTTGAGTTCTCGAACGTAGCGCGATACGGCGGATGTGGGACATTTAAGGAAGCTGAGAAGCGCAACAGCGTCCTCTCGGTTCCGTAACGTGATCTCCTCGAAAATCTTCGGCTGGAGGGATTTGGCCCAGCGACGGCAGACAAGAGCCAACCGCCCTAGCTCTTGCTTGCTTGCCTTCACGTTGACCATGCTCCTGTTCTCGTAGCCGCGCTTCCAGCCCAGGTGCTTGATCATGGAATCAAAAAGCTCCTGAGGTACGTCGACTCCTGTCACTTGTTCCCTAGAGAGAACAAGCTCACTCCCCTCCGCCGCTGGCCGTCGCTTTCGTTGATACCATCCGCGCTGTCTGATCCATCTCGTGGACAGAAGAGGACCAAAAATATCGACGCATGGCTTGCAAGATGGAAAAGCAGAGGCTTCATCGAAATCTTCTTCGTCCATTGGGTCTTCACCAAATTCTATCCCCTCCAACGAACTCTTCCACCATCCAACGGAACTCCTACTCAATCGCCACCCATCTGGCATCTCCAGCTTGTATACAGGAGGTTCCATCACGCTCCTGTCGATATGTGATGGCGACTTATCGAGTTATGCAAAGGAAAAGACTATCGAGTGTAAGAGCGTCGTGGAGATGAGCGAACCGGATGGCAGAGGACTTGCCAGATGGAATGCAGTAGAATGATGTCTTTATAGATCGCTCGTGAATCCTGTGTCTAGATGATCGGTAGAAATGGCGGGGATGGCGGGGCGTCGAAATGTCGTAACTGACCACCTTATACGAGATGGAGGTGTCTTTCATGATGAATATCCAAGTGGAGGGCAGCATGCACAATAGGCGTACCGTTTACAACATTTCAGTTCAGGTTTGGGCCATGTCCAGTACTGTACTTGACACCTCGACACAAAAGCCACGTATAGCCTCGCGGACTCGTTGTGTGTGAAGAATGCTGCGCAGCACTGGCGACTATCACGGTGGTGCCCCAGCACGAGACAGTCTCTTTCCTCTCGATATGGGGGACTGAGAGACAGCAAAATAAGCTCGAGACACAGGAAATGTCTACGATAATCACAAATTCCTGAAGACAGAGAAATGAGCAAGTTCAAGCGTTGCCCAGCGGGTGCTGGAGGTTGGCACGTAGTAGTGGCGAGACAGGCTATCGATGTCAGGTGTTCGGGGTCATCCCAGTCTTGAAGCGCGCGAACCATGCGCGTCGAGTCCCTTATTTCATGCAACGACTCTTACATTTGAATCATTTTTTCACTCCTTACTCACTCGTAGCTCTGGCTATGTGTATCGGAATTACATGTTGCCTCGGAAGTCGCGTGCTCGAACGATCCCAAGTCTTGATCAAAGCAAAAGACTGTAAGCCCAAAGGACAGTTGGAGGCGAAACCGTAGTTTGCATGATGCCCTCAGTACGCTACCTTGCCCACCCCCTGTGATTTCCTAGGCTGTATGAGTGGATTAAATACACTGACCTCGTCCATATACGAGCCGCTCTTCATATGCCCCAGATGGAGACATCGATGCGAGCGAGGCACGCTAGGAGTACAGATTGGAGGCGTATGCGGACAAGTGAGATTGTGCATGATGGATACCATGTATGTATCCTGTTTGTTCGTTGCCATCTTGACCAATACTACTCAGATCGCCCGTTGAAAGCTCAGTGCCTGAGGGATTCCATCCCGATTCCACCATGCGCGAAGGACAGGACCTCGCTCGTATTCGTGATTGCTCAAAGGTATGTCTCTTCGCGATCGGTATTTCTGATATAAATGCCTGACTGATTCAAAAGCGGCTCTCCTGTCTCTGGCTCGCCAATATGCACGAGGCACTAATACAACCATGAATGCGCGACGTCCACAAAAGGAGCTCTTGATGGAGATGCTCGACGGCCGTAACAAATTTTCTGGTCGTTATCTTTGTGCGTACTTTACATACCCGTTATATCCAGAAAGCTGCACTAACAAGATCACATGTACAGCCGTTGCGGCGCGTTAGTCCTAGATTGAATTCATCGCTTCTTGCAATCTCGTCAGACACGCCGTAAGGTATTCTTTGCACGTATCATATTACCGTAGGAACTCATCAACTAGTTCAATGGTGTATCAACTATCGATACCTCGCAGAACGATCTTAGCTGGTCTTGTGTGCCTGCAAAAGGCATCAGCAGAAGTCCACGTCGCAGAGCGTGGTCGAGACATTTCGGTGCCAATAAGGAAGCGCGGCATCTTTGTGGCGCCCACGTGGTCAAAATTCTCCCACGCTGCAACCGCCTTCGTACCTTCGACATCCACTTGGCTAGGACTTGGCCTGCTTTGAGGACCAGCAGTGACCCTGTGAATATATCTGGGAGATGCTTAGTAGAAGCGCTCACGCAGTCGCAACGCTTTCGTAGTCGCTTTCGCCTGGCTTTCCGATCAGCCAGCTCCTCGCGAGGACCTAGTACCGGCCTGCGGTGCATGCCAGTCTGCGTGCCGTCCCAGGTTGTGGACCATATCATGTTGACGGACGATGCAATCGGGACGAATGCTGTAGTGTTGCTATTTACTGACTTCGTGCGCGGCATGGTATCAGGGTACAAGGGGACGAAACAGTTGGTAAACGATGTCTGATGCTAGATTAACCGTCTCCATCCCTGACCATCGTCCCAGGGACCGTCGTCTTTGTGATGTGGTCCTAGCGATTTCAGCAATAGATACTGCCACTGTAAAATCAAAGAGAAGGCAGTATTTCTCTAACTCTGGTGCCTTTCGACCTGAACGCTACCTCGGCTCGGAACCCTCCAGTTCTGGAAGATTCATCCACATAATGCTCCAAACTCACGGAGACAGGTACGCATCGTTTGGCGCAGGGAGGAGGTACAGTTACTTTTATCATATGATGTACGGTGGGGTGTAGCGCTCATTACTGTCCAGTGTAGGGTATGTCCAGGCAGGAAACTCGCCGAGCAATCACTCTTCCCCTCGTGTGCGACGCCGCCTTGGACGCCCGATATGTAGCCTGCCATGGACGAGAGCGGACGGTCCCTTACACCGTCGAGCACGGAAAGTGTAGATAAAGGTCTTTTTGGTACGCTGACAATTGGTCACCGTTGTTTACCCTCCAGAGATTCATTCGTTGACAAGGTAGGGAACGCAGAGAGGACCATCTCGAGTGCTAATAAGCTGGAACTCAGCCTCTCGAGGGATGACGGCGCGGCACGCGAATGATCCACATGCGATACGCATGCAGCGGCCGACCGCCAGGTTATGAAGTGGGAAACAAGGCTAGAGTACGCACGTCAGGACAGGGCGAAGCGGCGAGCAGAAGTCATGTCAGATTCAGGCGTCGTGTTAGGTTCATGCAAAAGACCGGTCAGACTGGCACCGGGTGGCGGGCGGGTCAATGCACTCGTTATATCCGCGCACGGGAGTGAGTGCCATAGCAATCACAGGTAAGCCCGTAGAGTTCACGATCGACACAGCATCATTCAATAGATCACTGGTCTGCTTCAGAATGATAGTCTACAGGGATATACTACATATTCGAGCCAAAACGCCCACCCAGATCTAAGCCGATGAAGTCGGCAATTCCCTAGCAAGTATCTGAATTTCTATTGGACTCGTGGAATGTGGACTTAATGCGATGGCTATCGTCCGGTAGCTGTGAGGGTTCACTGTGAGAGGCTGTCACGGGCAGATGATATTCGCATACCGGGCTGATATCTTCCACATTACGCTCCCGCGATCCCAGAAATGTGGTAAACCACTTATAGTATGCCGGGCGTTCTGCATGCTTGAGACTTAGCGCATACTTGTAGAATTGCTGGAACACAGGAGGAAGATCGTCGAAGAAATCCGAGTCCATCAACGCCACCTCCTTCAGAGACGCGATGTGAGCATGATCCTCGAGTGACAGCGGACCTTCCCCAAGTGCAACCACTGCGTCACGCCAGGGTAATTTGCTTTCCCCTTTGCAGAGTGCAAGGAATGTGACTGCTGCACTAAAAAGATCGTCCCTGCGACAAGGCCCTGGATAGACAGATATGCATGTGAACAAAATGGTACAGGAGTCAAAATATGAGATACATACGGAGTCCGCGGTGGATCCATGGACTCATGTAAAGAGCACTGCCGATGTGCATATCCATATGGACAGGCCCACGCTCCTCGTCTTCGTAAGAGGTACAAGACAGGCCAAAGTCAATAATGTATATCGTGCACTCGGCGGTGGATTTAGCTGGGTTAATAGGTAGGAGAGTAATGTTCGCCGGCTTAATATCGCTGTGTATGATTCCTCTGTTGTGAATATGCTCCAAGATGTGTATCTGCGCATGCTCTGTGGGCGATACATCAAAGGAATGTAGATCAAGATAGCATACCACTGGGGCTGATATCACAGCGATCTCGTTTCTATTATCTGCACCGTGATGCTGGGAGATGCTACTGAGATCCACGCCAGTATACTCCATAATCAGAACTTCCCAATCTTCAATTTCGTGATACTCGAGAGTCTCTGGAATCCCACGAGGGCAAGCCAGTACTTGCAAAATGTCCCTCTCCCGTTTCAGAGACAGCTGAGAGCACTTGATGATCACTACTTGGTCGGTAGACTTGTCGGCTACTCCATAGTAGACCAGAGAGCGTGGGGCTATGAGGAAAGGCATTGATTTCACATGTAGGTGAAGGTTTTATTCCGCACCAACATTCATAAATAAGCGTTATTAGAGTATAGGACCCAATACGCGTCCCAGGGAAAAAGTCCATAAGTCAATCGATGAGAGTAGGTCGCTATCTCGTCTGGGAGTCCGACTTGCAGGCGGCTGATACACTCGGCCATCAGCGAATTAGAAGAGTCTATGTAGGACCGTGACCTCACTGTGAAAAGCGCTCAGCTAACAGAATGTCAGGATCGACGTCGGATTTGCACATCCTAGGAATGATTGCAACTTTCCTCGTCCAACTTTTCCCTAAAATTAGGTCTTTCTGTCAATTGAGGTTGTTCGACATGATTATAGCTTGACACGGGACGACTCAAAACGCAGCTCACAAAAATGTGTGGGATAGATGAACATTCCAAACCCACACACTTGGTGCCTTTCGCTGAAGCCGAGACTATGTAACACATTCAATACGCGCCGTCCTGATCCCACCGAACGAGACAAGGCCAAATATTGACCTGAGGGTTAAAGAAGCATGAAGGATATGAAACGAGAGCGCAAACATCAGAAAGATGATGCTGTGCAGCCTTTTTCCGAGGGGCGACTGGTGACTTGCAGCTATGTGCGGACATTATATCAAACGTCTCCATCCCTGACCGCCGTACCAGGGGCCGTCATCTTTATAACGTGGGCCTAGCAGTTTCAGCTATAGATACCACCGCCGTGAAATCGAAAAGAGGGCGTACCGATCTCTCGCATAGTCCCGTCATCCGCGCACGACACTTGCGCCCACTCCCCATTAGTGACACACAGCGCATACTTCAGGTTGTGCGAGTCCTTGAGGTGAATCATCTTCAGCGATATAATGTCTTCGTGCAGATGCAGCACAGCGTCCTTCTCATGGAACACGAAGCAGAGTGTTTCGAGTGCCGGTAAGCTTGCAAGCGAGCTGTCGATCTCTCCCCAGTCGTAATCGACATGTTCCTGAAAATCCTCCGACTCAAATGCGATGGCTCGAATGCGCTGGAGTCGGCCTTCCACGTGCGACGTAAGGAACACACGCACATAGAGGGATCCGGAGGACTGCGTATCGGGTTTTGGCTGAACCTCAACGACTTCGACGAAATACACCCCATTTCAGCCAACTGCGATGCATCAAGCTTAAAATTGTACTCACAAAAGTCTTCCGGCGAATTTTCATGGCACCAGCAATGCACCATGTTGTCCTTTGCCAGCGCCGATATGATGTGATACAGTCGACCCACATCGATTTGGTCCATGCGATCTGACCCTTGGCATACCAGAAGAAGTCGAAGCCAGACTAGTGCTGCATTGTCCGTGCACCCTCTCATGTAGTAGTGGTACGGGTGCTGCTGGAACCTAGCGCGACAAACCGGTGGTGGACGGAATTCCTCATCCCGAGCGCATTCCCACTTAACCTCGGCGAGAAAGACTTCCTTCAGCGCTGGCATGTTCCCGATGGTATTCATGAGATGTATGAACGATTTGAATCGGAGGTTAATGAGCCGGAGATCTTGTAGCCCTGAGGAAAAGTAAGGGTTGGTATACGGGACCATGTCGTGGACGCCTTTCATGACCCTGTTCAACGGCAGTGGTCCTTCGACGGTCAGGTGTATAGCAGGTTTCATAGCAAGTCGTGGAAGAATGACAAAGCAGACGGTGTGGACCCACGGTGGATAAGGATACGACGCGAGCGATAGCTTGAGCTTGAGATGTCCGATGTAGCCGGATATGACAGACGTCGGACAGCGAAGGAAGCTGAGAAGGGTGAGGGCATCGTCTCGGTTCCGGATTGCGATATCCTTGAATATTTTGGGACGGATGCGTTTAGCCCATCGACGACAAACGAGGGAGATCCACCCCAGCTCC